>SJXQ01010867.1:0-64072 GCA_006408695.1 Aepyceros melampus | reverse complement strand
AAAAAAAAAATTACTAATAGTTTGTTTTACTTTGAACTCAGACATTGTTTTCTACTAGTAACTCAAATTTGATAATCCCTATGGGGATTTGTAGACCCATTATGTAAGTAAAGTTTTTAAAGGATTAAAGTGAAGTGAAGTCGTGCAGTGGTGTCTGACTCTTTGCGACCCCATGGACTGTAGCCCACCATGCTCCTCTGTCCATGGGATTTTCCAGGCAAGAGTACTGGAGTGGGGTGCCATTGCCTTCTCCATTTAAGGGACTAGTGTTCAACAAAAAGATAGAATATCCTCTGCAAAGTAAGAAATAAATTATTTGTCTTACTAAGTGCTATCACCTGAATAAGGGGTAGGGCTCTGTGATCTGGGCTTCCCAGCTGTCTCCAGTGTTAAAGAATCCGCCTGCCAGTGGAGGAGACACACGAGAGGCAAATTTGATACCTGGATTAGGAAGACTCCCTGGAGGAGGGCATGGCTGCTCACTCCAGTATTCTTGCCTGAAGAGTCCCCATGGACAGAGGAGCCTGAGGGACTACATTCCATAGGGTCTCACAGAGTCAGACATGACTGAAGCAGCTTATCACACATTCATTGTGTGATCTGAGGCTGCATATTACACGTTTGGGATACTTTTCCAACCTTTCATTGAGTAACTTGCATGGCTATCTTATTTGCACAAGGTCAAGATCAGGAAAGAGCTCTGCAGCAGATACAGGGTTCAATCAATACATTACTGCCCTGAAGGCTAGAAGTCTTGAACTATCCTATGGAGGAATGTATGTAGAATAAGATACATGGAGAGTTTATGACAAGTCCTAGTGGGGAAATCTCAGCATACACATCTAGGTTTTAAAAATCATACACTATTCAAAAAATAGTCACCTACATGCTGATGAGCTCTGGAAGAGATTGAAGCTCTTACTGTGGAACATAAATGACTGAATCCAGATTTTAACAGGTCACAAGTCTAGGCAGATAAAGGAACAATTTATCATATGATGGAAGTTATAATTCTAGAATTACCCTCAGATCCAGAGGGCACAAATAGGCTTTAAAAAGAGTTAAGCAAATACACCTGAGACAACATGAAGGGGTTTCCTATGCTTAGCTGACTGCAGGAAGAAAGCCAAACTTGTATCATGAATGAGTCACACTGGTATGTGAGTACAAGATGAAAATGGATTGCTGGTATTCTATAGCCCCAAATATTGATCACCTACTTTGAGTGAAAGGTAAAACTTGGCCCAAGGTTAAATTTACATATAAACTCATGGACAGTGATGCATGATTTGGCTATTCAGGCAGAGGATTTGAAAGAGAATATATAAAAAATCATGGGCTGCAGAATGGGAAAAATATTTGTAAAGATTGTATCTGATAAAGGGTTAATACTCAGATTATATATAAACTCTTAGAACTCAACAACAACAAAACAAATAACCTATTTAAAAAGAGGCAGTAAACTTGAATAGAAAGTTTTCAAAGTTGATATACAAATGGTCAACAGCATATGAAAAAATGGTCAATATTGCTTATCATTAGAGAAATGCAGATCAAAACTATAATAAGATATCACCTCATACCCATTAGATTGGATGCAGTATGATATAGTTAGGGTGTCTATTGCAAATATCACAGAGTTGGTGACTTACAAAAAAGTAATTTATATTCCTACAATTCTGGAGGTTAGAAGTCTTAAGATTAAGGAATTGACAGGTGTGATTATTCCTGAGGCTTCTCTCTCTGGCATGCAGATAACTGTCTTCTTGCTGTGTCTTTCCATGGCCTTTTCTACTGTGCATACACCCCCCAAGATGTTTCTCTTTGTGTCTAAATGGCTTTATTTTATAAGGATTCCAGTCAAATTGAATTAGGGCCCAGCCTAACAGCTTTATTTTTACTGAATCACTTCTTTAAAGGCTCTTTCTCCAAATAAAGCCATACTCTGAGGTACTGGTGGTTAGAGCTTCAGTATATACATTTTTGGATACACAATTAAGAGTATGACAGCTACTATTAAAACAAACAAATAAAACAAGCAAACAAAAACAGAAAGCAATGAGTGTTGGCAAGAATGTGGAGACATTAGAATCCTGCTGAACTCTTGGTAGGATTATAATGTTATGCAACCACTATGGAAAATAGTATGGCAGTTCTTCCCAAAAAGAGAAATAGAAATACCATATGATCCAGAAATCCCATTTCTGGGTATATATCCAAAAGAATTAACATCAAAATATCTAGGAGACTTTTGTGTACCCATATTTACTTCAGTGTTATTCAAATGCCCCAGAGGTGGAAGCAACTCAAGTGTCCATTGATGGATGAATAGGTAAACAAAATGTGGTCTGTACACTCAATGGGATATCATTCAGCCTTAAAAAGAAGAAACTTCTGTCACATGCCACAATATACATGAATCTGAAGACATTATTGTGAGTAAAATTAACCAGTCACAGAAAGAAAAATAATGTATGATTCCACTTGCATGAGGTATTTAAAGCAGTCAAATTTTTAGAAACAGGAAAGTAGAATGGTGATTGTCAGGGGTTTGGGGAAGGGGAAATGAGAAGTGGGCATTGCTGTCAAATTAGTATAGAGTTTCAGTTTTACAAGATAAAATTTTAGGGGGTTCTGTTGTACAACTATGTGAATGTACTAATCACTATTGAACTATAGTTAAAAATTGTTAAAATGGTAATTTTTTTACCACAATTAAAGAAAAGCGATTGGAAAAAACAGAATATCATGTCCTTATCTTGGGGATGTAGGTAGGTAGATTTAGTTGCTCAGTCGTGTCCAACTCTTGGAGACCCCATGGACTTGTAGCTTGCCAGGCTCCTCTGTCCATGGAATTCTCCAGGCAAGAATACTGGAGTGGGTTGCCATTTCTGCCTCCAGAGACCAGGATGTGGGTAGGCACTAAATCTGAATCAGAGAGACCAGAGGTTATAAACAGTAATTGCAGTAACAATGTCTATTAATACAACCTAGTTGATTCTATAATTCAGCATGCTGCTCATTTTGGGGTCATGATTTGCTGCCATTACTGAGAGTTCTTTAATTCTCCACTGGCTATACTAATTTTCAAATTAAAGGGATTTTATAAGATCGTGTAATTGATAAACAGATGACCTCTCAAAAAAAAAAAAATAGAAAAGAAAAAGAAAATGATGAAGAAAAAGGGTTAGGGGTGAAACATGTATAGACCTATGGAAGAAATCACAAAGTCTGTAGATTATTGTATCTCATGTTTATATTACATGTCAATCTCATGTTACTATAGATCATTTCCTATAGAAGATGCAGTAAAAAGTAAGTCAAATGGCTTGATTACTTGACATTTTAAGTTTGACTCAAAGGGAACTTAAATGAAATGTCAATGATGACATGAAGGAAGGCTATGAATGGGCCCAAGACCATGGGCTTCCATTTCGCTAAGGCCACTGCTGCTGAATGGTCTACCTTCCAATGAACGATGTTAAGGATCTGTATTTGTCAGGGTTCTCCAGAGTAACAATAGAACCAATAAGAAGTATCTAAGAAGTGTGTGTGTGTGTGTGTGTGTGTGTGTACACAGATAATAGATAGATGAGAGGGAATGAGGGAGAGAAGGAGAGAGAGAGAAAAAAAGATTTATTGTAAGGAACTGGCTCATACAATTCTGGAGGTTGGCAAGTCCCACAGTCTGCAGGATCCCGGAGAGCCAATGTGCAGGCCTGGTCTGAAAGCTGGAAAACGAGATCCAAGAAGACACTCAGAAAAGTGTCTAGCTGAATCTGAAGTCCTGAAAAGACTAACGTCTCAGTTCAACAGTCAGGGAGCAGGAGTCCTTTTTTACTCAGCTTTTTAAATTCAATTTACAATTGTTTGGATGAGGCCCACCTACATTAGAGAAGGCAATATACTTTATTCAGTCTATCAACTCAAATGTTGAACTTATCTAGAAACACCCTCACAAGCACACTCAGAATAATGTTTACTCAAAAATCTGGGCACCCCATGGCCCACTCAAAAAGACAGGTAAAATTAACCACAACAAGGACCCAATGTGGCATTATTCTCAAAGAGATCAGCCAGCGTTTTTGGGTAATTCATTTCTTTGGACCCTTTCCATCTTGGAAGGAACAATGCTTTATCTTGACTAGAATAAAAATCAACACATATTTCAAGTAGAGGTTTGACTTCAGTCTGCAGGATCTGAGCCAGGATCATTATTCAAGGGCATTCTGAACCAAAGAACCCCCTTTACTACAAAAGAAGTGCACCAGTGAGCATAGTACCATGGTTATCTATTTGTCCCATCACATACCTTACTTCCCAAAAGTTGTTAGACTGATAGAGGGATACAGACACAGCAGATGCATCAATTTGGAAATGAGAGCCTGTTAAGAAAGAGCATCATCCTAGAAAACACTGGATACACCGTAGATTAAAAAAAAAAAAAAAACAAAAAAAAACAATTATATAGTGTTGTATCCTCAATAAATTGAACACCTAGGTTCAGGAACCAAACGATGTAAGTAGTAATGACCCTACTGATCATGGCTTTCAGTAAGCTACTTGGAGAATTTGTGTTTCTCCTCCCCCAAATCCTTGGCTCTGCAGGTCTACATATCTGTTTCCAGATGTGTTTAATTCCACTAGGGCACACAGAAAGTAACAAACTACACTTTAAGCAATGACTTCTACATAGTCTCTTTTGGACTCTTCATGCTAGAAACCAGTAAGGGAAAAAAAAAAAATCTCACAGTTCTGACAGAGGTAATTTACCCTGATCATCTTGGGAGACACACTTGCTGATTTAGAGCATAGTTTAAAGACTATAAATACAACCAGAGTGAGTCAACTGGATGCTTCTTGGTATTCCCTTGATCGATTTTGGTAAATGGGCAGATGTAGTATTTATAGCATAAGAAGAATATGATGAGAACTCAGAACCCTTAGAGTCTTTATCTGAGTAGAGCACCAAGTAAGGGACGTAGATCAACAGGGATGGTAGCTGAAGGTGAGAATCTAGGAGTGACAGAGGAAGGAGATGATGACTGTCAGTGCAGCTTTCTGTAAGGCTAGCTATGGAGGTGAAGACTTTAGGTCACTTTTTTAGCCTTCTCTTAGATACCCCAGGAAACGAGAACAGCCATTGTCTTGAAAGGGCTATCCACACTAGTAGAAGTTTAGTGTATGCTGTTTCCTCCTTTAGGACTGTGACATTCCTTCTCTTACCTTACCTAAATCCTGCAATATCAGCTCCATATGATCACCTGGGTTTAACCAAGTTCTCTTTTGCACCTGCATCACCGTTTATCTCACACTTTTTCCCAGTCTAATGTTTTCAACTCCCCTACAAGTGTTATTCAGAAAAAGGAACCTCCAGTAAAATTCCAGCAATAAGATCTTCACCTCATAGCCTGTTTCTTGGGTAATTTCACATGTGTACTTTAAGAAATATGTTTGCTGGAATACTCTATAAAATTATTTCCTATGAAATGAAATTTATATTTGATCTTCCATTTCTTAATTTTTTTAGCATTTGAATCCTTTATGTAGTTTAGAATTTTGGCATGCTATTTCTTTTTTTATAGTCAAAATTATGGTTTTTTCAAGTAGTCATGTACAGATGTGAAGGTTGGACCATAAAGAAGGCTGAGCATCAAAGAAACTGAGCACAGTTTGATAATTTTTTAACTGTCATGTTGAAGACTCTTGAGATTCCGTTGGACTGCAAGGAGATCAAACCAGTCAATCCTAAAAGAAATCAACCCTGAATGTTCATTGGAAGGACTAATGCTGAAGCTGAAACCCCAATAGTTTGACCACCTAATGCAATGAACCAACTCATAGAAAAAGACTCTGATGCTGGGAAAGACTGAGGGCAAGAGCAGAAGGGGGTGACAGAGGATGAGATGGTTGGATGGCATCACTGACTCAGTGGACATGAGTCTGAGCAAACAGGGATATTAGTTATCGACAGGGGAGCCTGGTGTGCTGCAGTTCATGTGGTTGAAGAGTCAGAAGTGACTTAGTGACCAAACAACAACAATTTATTTTGAGTGGGCAATTTGTTCTCTCCCTCCTCCTATGATTTTTTTCCCCTTGTTTAGGAAATGTCTCCATCATGGTTACTTTTATTATGCCTTCCAAGACAGTCATAAATATAGTCTGTGACTTATTCTCTGCAGTGAGAGTGTGTATCCAGTCTTCAGGCTTATTTTGCTCTTGTATCATGGTTACACACTTGTCTTCCCAACCAGGTAGAACTACAGTGGATCAGTACCCATGGCATCAGCCATATGACTGATGACAGTATTCTTTTTATTTTTAATTTTCCTCAAGAATGGAAAAAATATACTCATAAAACCTGAATTCAACCAGTGAGTTGGGATTGGAGACTGTTGTTTTGCCCTTTACCCACAGCAGTCAGACTCCTGGTTACCAGCAGCAAGAACTCTGCATCAGTATGGCTTCAGCTCTACAATCACATTCTCTTTGTGCTTGGGAAGATTTTTCTCTGTTTTGGAGATCCTTTTATTTTGTTTTCCTGTTTGATCTGTTATTATGAAGTATATGGAGAAGAATCAGTAGCAACATTGTGAAATCCTGAAATCATCTAACAGCTTTCCCTGTCTTACTCAAGTTATGCTTTTATACGTCAGTGTATACCACCCTTCTTCAATAATTCAAATGTATACTTCAGATTTGAGGCATTATGAACTCTCCATGTGATCAGCATCTTATATCTTTCATGATTTTTAACACAATTATTTACACAGAATAGAGTATATTAAATATGTATTAATAATGATGAGTTTAAGGACAGTTCCATTCAGAGAAAGAAAACAGAAGAAATATAAGAAAGATGTAGGATCACCCAAGGTGAAGTCACCTTTAAGGTCTATTTTTTTTTAAATAATTTATTTCTTAAAGCACTCAATTAAATTTTACACTACATCATTGTAGTAGTAGAAATGAAAATATGGCATCAGGAAATATAGAACAGGATTTTGTTAGATTTTCTATAATAGTCCTTAGTAAAGAGAAAGACCATGAAAAAGGACACATACAGTATATGGGAGAGAGGGTGCCAGGAAATATCTAAGCATTTCATGTTACTTAAAAATGGAATTCTTGATCGGTTCTCCCTTTGTGTGTGTTGTGTATTGGCTATGGGGTACAGGGGCTCCCTGGGGCATAAGAAGCCAGTACAAAGGTGCTGGGAACACAGAACAAATAGGACTTATTATTTTCGGGGGCTCCAAAATCACTGCAGATGGTGACTGCAGCCATGAAATTAAAAGACGCTTACTCCTTGGAAGAAAAGTTATGACCAACCTAGATAGCATATTCAGAAGCAGAGACATTGCTTTGCCGACTAAGGTCCGTCTAGCCCAGGCTATGGTTTTTCCTGTGGTCATGTATGGATGTGAGAGTTGGACTGTGAAGAAGGCTGAGCGCTGAAGAATTGATGCTTTTGAACTGTGGTGTTGGAGAAGACTCTTGAGAGTCCCTTGGACTGCAAGGAGATCCAGCCAATCCATTCTGAAGGAGATCAGCCCTGGGATTTCTTTGGAAGGAATGATGTTAAAGCTGAAACTCCAGTACTTTGGCCACCTCATGCAAAGAGTTGACACATTGGAAAAGACCCTGTTGCTGGGAGGGATTGGGGGCAGGAGGAGAAGGGGACGGCCAAGGGTGAGATGGCTGGATGGCCTCATGGACTCGATGGACGTGAGTGTGAGTGAACTCCGGGAGATGGTGATGGACAGGGAGGCCTGGCGTGCTGCGATTCATGTGGTCGCAGAGTCGGACATGACTGAGCGACTGAACTGAACTGAACTGAACCACCAACACTGACAGGTTCTCAGTTTTGCTAACAGCAATCTTGAATTGGTTGTAGTGCTTTTTTACTAGCTTATTTCCCTTAAACACACTAATTATTATTTTTCCCATAAGAAACTACACATATATTTAGCTT
Organism: Aepyceros melampus; assembly: GCA_006408695.1. Classification (NCBI taxonomy): domain Eukaryota; kingdom Metazoa; phylum Chordata; class Mammalia; order Artiodactyla; family Bovidae; genus Aepyceros; species Aepyceros melampus. Next base: position 56,097 of record SJXQ01010867.1, on the reverse strand, counting down.
CTTTAAAAACTAAGTGGAGATTTAAATTCAATATTGTTGAAAGGAAGATAATAGAAAAATATAAAGGATAAGAAAGAAGCTACTATCTAAGGATTACCCCTAATTTCTACAGCACTTGAAACAATTTTGGAAGGAAATCTAAGCAAATGACCCATATCATTTTAATTTTGCCTCCATGGCCTAATGAAATATATCATCAGAATACCATCAGAATCTGAGCTTGTTAAAACCATGGTTCTTCAATAGACAAAGAACTCTTCTTTTTCTTTTTTTCCTTATAGATCTGGCTCAGTTATTTGTTTTGCATTATGACTAACCTAAAATGTGTTCATTTAAATATTATTGCATATCTAAAACAAGGTTTTATTTTACTGCAACTGTATTTTCATGCTTAATTTTTTATTGTCACCAATTTCCAACCGTTCAATAATCCCACTGTGGTTTTTACAGTGAGATAAAAGAACTAAAAAGACAAGCTTTGCAACCAACTGCTTACCAAGCTAAGCTCTGCACAATTCCCAAGCTTAGATCCCTACACTCATAGAACCTAAAAATTATTTTGAGTTTTAAAAAAGTCATGACACTGAGATGAAAAGAAAATCAATATGAAACATTTGAAAATATAAAACTGGACTAAAATATAAAAAATTCTCTAAGGTAACAAATCAAATACACTCATTTTTACAAACCAAACTCAATTTATTACAAATTATAACATTTAATGTATCAACCACTGTCTAAACTAATATTAATTCAGTTAATGTAGTAAAACTTGTTAATAATGCTTTTACAAGAGGGAAATTAAAGAAAACACATTGAAAATTTTGTTAAACACTAGTTTGCTAATATAAACATAAAGGCACAGTTGTGGCAAAATATTTTGAGGGAAAGTATATATAATATAATGTGCTATGTGTAATTTTGGCCTATGCACTGAGAAAAGTACCTACTTATAGCAAATCATCAGAAAAGTCTGTTGACACCTCAAGGCACCGGTGTCAGTGACCTCAAGGCAGAAACCATCAAATTGGTGAGATAGACAGCAGAATGTGGCTATCCCTGGCTCTGATACTAACTAGCCTTTCCATAATCTGGGTAAATTATTGAATTCTCTGTGCCTCAGTTTCCAGTTTCCTGGAAAATTAAGATGATGATAATAATGGCACTCAACTTTCGGAGTACTTGAGAGTATTAACAAAAAGTCAATAGGTGAATATGTGGAATGTGTAAAAATTTATCATGATGCTTGAAATACGTTGTGCTCTCAACCAATATTAGCTCTTATAATTATTGTTCATATATTTTAAAACTTAAAAAATGAGGGAAATCTGTAGTAGCTGTGGTAGCCTTTTTGTTAGCTTTACTGATGTCATCATAGCTGAAAACCTATTTATGAGTCTTTCTTTGAAACTGCTTTCATGGATTGTAGAACAAAAATATTCAGCCTGCATTGAATAATTAGAATATACTGTATGTAGATAGTATTCTTGGTTCTGGCTTTAAAAACATGAATAAGATGTAATTCTTACCCTCAAAAGGCTTATAGTCCAGTGGGACAGAGAGAATATACAAATAAGCCCACAGCACAACATTCTCTAGCTATCTTAGTATAGAACTTTTGACATTGAGTCATAACTGAGAATTTACATGCATTTTTTATTTTCATGGGACTGAAATGTATTTAAAGCAGAAATTTCCCAGTTATCAGAATCAGACAATTTATTGGGTTCTGACCCCATGTAACATTCAAATAAAGAGTGTGGAGAGAATAAAAAACAGTAGTAAATTTACATAAAAGTGAAAGTGATGGTGGAAGTTGTCAAATTTTCTTAAGAATAGATAAGATCATCATTAGGTTTTAATTGCTAAATACCAGTTTATGAGGTAGAGAAATGCAACATAATTCTTTTTGTGTTCAGAGAACTTTAGACAATTTGACATTGGTATGAGAAAAAACATCCATAATTTTTTTTTTAAGTCATCCCGTAAGCAGAGCACCTTCTGAAGGAAGTTTATCTGGAGAGGGGAGTTTGGTGATAGGAAACTGAAATCAGGCCACAAGAGTTGAGAAAGAGAGGACGGATCCTGAGACATAGGAATCGCTATGTAAGATGTGATTAATTGAATATGGGAGGGGTGACTGTGAGAGAAAGAGGACCCTTAGATTTCAGACTAGGACAAGGCTTTGAATGACTAAAATGGTAGCAACCCTTTGTATTTTGATTACAGGTAAATTTTAGAAACTATCAACATTTTTTCAGAGCTATCCTCGTGTAAATAAATATTTCATCTATGCTGGAAGAAAGATCTTTGGGGTGTACACTAGTGTGTTAAATCAGAACAGCAATGGCCCCTGAATGGCTCACAATTAAACAATCCAGCAGCCAGAAGTGCTTTACAAACTTGAGGCATCCAATTCTCATTTCCCCTACAGGAACTCTGGAGAATAAAATGGCAACCCACTCTAGTATTCTTGCCTTGAGAATTTCATGGACAGAGGAGCCTGGCAGGCTATGGTTCATGGGATTGCAGAGTCAGACGTGACTGAGCAACTAATACTTCATGTAAATAAAGAGAATCATTACGTGGCAGCCTGGATAGAAATAGAATTTGAGGGAGAATACATACACATGCATATGTCCCTTTGCTGTCCACCTGAAACTATTGCAACATTGCTAATTGATTATATCTAATACAAAATAAAATGTTAAAAATAAAATAACCGTGGGAATTTGTATAATACCTATATGGGGTTGGGCTTCCCTGGTGGCTCAGATGTGAAGAAAATGCTTGCAATGCAGAAGATCTGGGTTCGATCCCTGGGTCGAAAAGATCCTCCCCTGGAAAATGAAATGGCAACCGACTTCAGTATTTTTGCCTGGAGAATTCCATGGACAGAAGAGCCTGACGGACTACAGTCCACGAGGTCACAAAGACTTGGACACGACTGAGCAACTAACACTTTATAAAGATAGAACTTCATTATAAAGATAGAACTTCATTATAAAGATAGAACTTCACTGGATAAATAAATTCCAGTTAATTTAATGTTGTCTTACGATTGTCATAAGGGTTCGATCCCTGGGTCAGAAAGATCCTCCTCTGGAAAAAGGAATGGCTACCCACCCCAGTATTCTTTCCTGCAGAATCCCATGGACAGAGGAGCCTAGTAGGCTTCAGTCTATGGAGTCTCAAAGAGTTGAACACGACTGAGCGACTTCAGTTTCTTTATGATTGTCATATCATGTTACACCTCTATGATGTTAGGAACTCAGGAATGTGTTCTAAATACTCTCATTAACAAATAACTTTTCTTTTTCTTGTCTAATGCAGAGTTCCAAAGATGATAGAATTAAGAGGACAATGTGATTTGTGTTGGAATCTCCATCTAACCACTTAGGCAGTTTTATTTTCAGAACATAAGAATACTGGGACCTATCATCTCTTGCTCTCTCTGTGCTGAACATCTATATATTAAAAATAATATATTTTTAAGGCATTTGGTTTATTAATATTTTAGCAGAGCCATTTTAAGCTTTCATAAGTTCCTCCTTCTTTGTTTAAGCTTATTTCCTGTGCTCCTTAAACTGAAGAAAATAACGTGTTTAGAGTATTTTGGTGCTAAAGTTTTGTCAAAGTTTGTACAGCTACAATTGCTGAATCAAACAATACAAAAAGCTTTGTGGGGGTGGTGGAAATGTTTCTAAAGTTCAGGACAATTCCAGAGACTTAAGCTTTTAAAAATTTGAGTTGGCAAAAATTACATTATTGTACATTTACTATATGTATAAGAAGATAATTCCAGATGAGAATTTAAGTTAAAGAATTTGATATTGCCTTTATTAAAAATAAAGGCTGATGGGTGCACCCAGTTCCTGGGGATATTTTTTAAACCTTTTATAAATGCAAGGTATTTATATACAGCCCTTAGCATAGCTATATAATCAAGACCCACTATGGTACCACTATATAAAATACAATTATCACAGACAAGGTACATTCAGTATAGCAAAAATGGTATATACACTTTATATAAAAAAGACACTTTTTGATAATTTGGGGGTAGATTAATTGTTCTCAAGTTACTCTTAACCTAAGCCACATAACACATTCCCAAATTGGACCATATATGACTCAGTCTGTTTCATATAATTTTTATTCAAATTCCAATGATTTTTTAAAAACTATATTTTATGGAGCAGCTGTGAAGCCTGAGCTTCTTTTGTCTTGAAAATAAATAAATAAATAAAGGCCTCATTTAGCTCCTGGTGGAGCTCCAAGCTGCAATGTGTTTGTTAGTCTAATGCATCCATCCTTTGTGTAGCCAGTAAGTCCAGACAGTGTCATGACTCCCTTCCCTGCTCAACTATGTGAGAAGACAGTAGGTCACTGCAGTAGTCTGCCATCCAACAAAAGAAAGAGAGGTGTGAGGAAAATGTTTGTGTACATTTGAAATGTGGTGACTATAGCTAAGTAATTAGCATAAGACAAAGGCTGCCCCATAACCCCAGGAAGGATAAGAAATTTTACTGACAGCTAAATTGGAACTCTGTTAATCTGACAAAGACTGTATAGAAAGAATGCCTGTATTTAGTTACCAGTGACATACTATTTACAGTTGCCTTTATTGTTAGTAGATATTTAACATTCTCAGTGAAAGCAGACGATGTCCTGATCTGTGCAGTATAAAACTATGGTCAGTTGTCACCATGACTACACTATCGTGGGGAAGTCTGACTGACAATGGAATCCACTAATTATAACTTTATAACCCTACCCTATCTCTAGTTTACCAAATTCTTCACAGGATTACTGCATTTATTTGTTTCTTAGTGAATGACCTGGAAACTCCACAGCTCTCTTACAAATCTTATCAGAAGAGCTATATACCATTTCCAGAAACCTCCCTGAGCCAAGCTATAAGACAACCTTTAGGCTTTCCTTCTTACCCAGATGCCTTTTCAAGCAGGACAACCGTCTTTCTATTTGGAATATTTACTCCACCCATTAATCATGTGTAATTGTTTCCGTGTTACAGAGTCTTTCGTACATTCTCAAAGATGTGATTTATTAAATTTCAGGTTGAAAATGCCTTAGTTATGTGTAGAAGCAGTAAAAGACATGCATGGCGCAGTTAGGAAACACTGCCCTGAGTTGCAGGTGGTAATTCCCTTAACATACTCCAGTGATGTCTTCCATTTCAGAGCCATAATTCACAACCACTTTGATGACTGAATTTTAAGATACTTGGAATAAAAAAAGATGAACTTTTATTAATCTTTATACTTTTCAAATGCATGTTCCTACATATTTGTTATTGGCCAAAAATAGTAATGATAGATTTAACAGGCCCTAAATGATAAGATGAAAGTTCACACTGTGATTTCACATTATGACTTTTGCTTTGTTAGTTAGAAATTTTAGTATCTCTAATGTCTGAATTATGAAGTAGCCATGAAACAAACTATGTTTGAAGTGTTTTTAAATACAAAATTGTATGTTTGGATTGTTAGCAGTAAACAGTGGTCAAGGTAGTTAAACCATAAAGCATCATTATAGCTAAAGAAAAAATAATCATAGCAATAGAAATAGATAGCAGAAAGAGACAACTTAAATCAAACAGAGAGAAAATACATCTTATAAAATTGTTCTAAAAGAATAAAAGAACTCAATATGTTTTATCAGAAATCATAATTTTCCTCGTTAAGTCCAAAGTTCCATATGACTTTTTATAGATATTAATTCCATTTTAATTTACTATATATAGAATCTAAACTCCCTACATTCTTTCTAATAGTTTGATGTTACTTGAGAATTATGCCTTACAGATTTTTAGGGGAAGACTGCACTAGAAATACTAGATTGAGAGCAGTGTGGGTAATTAAATGCCTGAAGATAAACATCAAGAAGAGGAGAGAAGTAACCTGACTTTTGAAACTGCCAGGGACTGAACTATGTGTTCCTCAAATTCATAGGTTGTGTACTTAACTCCCAATATGGCTATATTTTGCAGATAGGGTTTTTAAGAGGTAGTTAAATAAGTCTCAATCCAAACGGTTTATGACCTTATAGAAGACGAATAAAGAGAGATCTCTCTTTTCATGCACAGAGAAAAGGCCATTAAGCACATGGCAAGAAGATGACCATCTGCAAGCCAGGAATAGTCCTCACCAGAGCCTGACCCTGCTGGCACCCTGACCTCAGGTTTCTAGACTTCATAACTCTGAAAAAATAAACTTCTGTTGTTTAAGCCATGCAGTCTATGATAGGTATTTTGGTAATGTAGCCCAAGCTAGCACAGAAGCACAATATATAAATTATTCATTTATATCTGAATAAATTGCATGTCATAAAAACTATAAAGTTCTATGCATTGAATACTTAATTAAAAATAATGTTTTCATGATTGGATATAGAACAGAAATGTAAAGCACGGATTACTGTGCCACTTTGTAGCAAGAGATTTGCAAAAGAATTTCAATCCCAGCAGTTTTAAGTGGGTTGCCATTTCCTCCTCCAAGGCATGAAAGTGAAAAGTGAAAATGAAATCGCTCAGTCGTGTCCGACTCTTAGCGACCTCATGGACTGCAGCCTACCAGGCTCCTCCGTCCATGGGATCTTCCAGGCAAAAAGTACTGGATTGGGGTGCCATTGCCTTCTCCAAAAATATAAGAAGTAAGGATTTATTCACCACCTTCTCTATCTTATTCAACCCTACTTTCACAGATCTAAAAGGTGAAATGGACACATAGTGTACATTAAATATTCTTGGTTATAATGATACTTCTTGTTGAAGAACCCTTTCTGAGATATGTTTTTGAAGAGCAGTGGTAATAGTTTTCCTTATGCCTTCCTGAGTATATAAGATTATGGTGTATAAAAAGAAATAAACAACAATCTATGAAAGTGATAAAGTTAAGGAAAATAACAGTTCTATATGTAAGATAGGATATTAATAGTTTTTCTTAAAGAAAAGCTGGTATAAGTTTTTGATGACATTTTCAAATAATAGTTAATCAAATTTATTGTTGTGGCTGATGCATAGAGTCCCCTTCGAGGAGCAAGGAACTCATTCCCACAGCTGCCTAGAAGCTTGCTGCTGACAGAATACACATCTTCCCTTGATGAGAATACCTTTGACAAGAGGAACTGCTTTACGTGAGGTCTTACCCTTTCCCAGGAGCAGTCTACATACACTGATTAACTGATGCTGGAAATGAAGACTGGTTCCCCTACTTAAACTGGGGACATCTCTGAAGAGCAATTTCAGCTCCAGATCTCCTGTGGGGTGAATTGATGACTCTGAGAGGTGATCAGAGTTGGAATTCTCCATATATCCAGTTCTACTTCCCTTACTCTCTTATAGCTGGGGTTTGTCAGAGCATTGTCCAAAAATCTCTTCTGGGAAAATCTTCATATCAACTGTCAATTTCTCAATTTCTTACTGAAAAATATATTATGAAAAAGTTACTTGGGAAGTATTTGCATGTATGCTCAGTTACCCAGTTGTGTCTGACTTTTTGATCCTATGGACTATAGCCTTCCATGCTCCTCTGTCCCTGGGATTCTCCAGGCAAGAATAATGGAGGCTGTTGCCATTTCTTCCTCCAGGAGATCTTCTTGACACAGCAATCGAACACTTGTCTCTTGTATCTTCTGCATTGGCAGGTGGATTCTTTACCATTGTGCCACCTGGGAAGGCCCTTGGGAAATATTTGATACATATAAAATAAGAGATTATGAAGCATCAGTTGAGAGTAATGGTGTTTGCAATTATTCAAAGGGTTCACTACCATGTTTTAAACATTTTGTGAGTGATACTATAGTGTACTTTCTAGACACACTAGGAATATAGGGACTATTTTTTAAGCTGCTGGGAGAGTTGTCTAATAATATGTTTAGCTTTTAATCACCTTTGTGAATTTCCTCAGAGGTTAAAAAAAAAAAAAAATTGCCTGATCCAAGGCCTTGGCTTTTTCTGTGGCAGCCTGCAACCAATGGCAGATTTTGGTGGAGTTAAAGGCAGTTCTGAAAGGCTGTCCCAGCTTCAGAATTATTGATGGGTTTGACTAAGAGGTAGGGCTGCTCCCTTTGGCCAAGGGCAATACCAGAAAGAAAAAGTGCTATATCTTGTCAGCATCCAGCACTCTAATGAGCTGTGGGAATAAATTCCTGGTCCTGAAGCAGGAATTTAGGAAGGGCTCCACACATCTGCTTCCTTCTCCTCAGTCTCCCCTCCCTTCCCATCTATAGTCATTGGTTCCAACAACACTCAGTAATAAATATCTTACATGCTTAAGTTTTCCCTAGTCTTCTTCCCTTCTTTCAAGGGAATCCCATCAGTGATTATATAATACAAATGTGCATATATACAATATTATTTGTGTATATATGCTCATTTTATCAGGTACCTTTAATTCTGTTGCATTTTTAATAGTTTAAGTTTTAAAAGTTACCCTTTTTGCTCTTTTACCACCTAACCAGAATTACATTTTGCAGAATTTTATATGGTACTTTGTATAGAGTTGAGCTGTACTCAACTTCTTTTTCTGTTTTTTCTGTTCATCAAACACTTGGTTTTCAATTAAACTTAATATGCACAAGTTGAAACCCTGCTTGTGGAATGAATTGCAATTCTGTACTCATTCTTGCTGTCATATAAGTAGGTAACTGAATAGTTCTTTCTCCCTTGATAACCATGTAGATTTAGTGACATCCCATTTTATTCCCCTTGAAACACTTGGTAAATGTATACTGCTAATTTTTGTGATGATAATGGTAATGCAAACAAAGAACACATCTTCAACTTATAAAGCTTTCAGGACTTGATAGCTTTGATGAAGGATTATACGGTGAAGATGTTAAGTAGTGTGCTTGGCCTTTGTCATGTTATCTGTACTACACTACCAATTCTGGTAGTTCCATATGGTGAATTGCTTTTGCATAATTATTTGTCAGTTATCTAAGAAACCAATTTTGGGAAATCCTGTCTAGAATAGAAATAATATGACTCACATTTCAAGTTGTCAAGTACAATTCCATATTATATAGTTATATAGGCCTAGAGTGGATCTGCACTGGTTGCAAACCAGTTTTAGAGGCAATTATCAGACATGTCAGATTGTAGCTAGGTCTTTATGAAGCTTGGGAATAGTGATACTGATAAACAGAGAGAGTTATGATGTACATACATGTAACACATAATATGGATGCTCTTGGTCTAGTGGAGTACAGAGAAAGTTCCCTTGAGATAGATGGGTTCTTCATTTGAGCATCAGTTATTCCCTGATAGTTCAGTTGGTAAAGAATCTGCCTGCAATGCAGGAGAACCCAGTTTTACTCCTGGATCGGGAAGATCCACTGGAAAAGGGATAGGCCACCCACTCCAGTATTCTTGGGCTTTCCTAATGGCATAGCTGGTGAAGAATCTGCCTGCAATGCAGGAGACCTGGGTTTGATCCCTGGGTTGGGAAAATTCCCTGAAGAAGGGAAAGGTTACCCACTCCAGTATTCTGGCCTAGAGAATTCCATGGACTGTATAATCCATGGGGGTCACAAAGAGTCCGACAGGACTGAGCGATTTTCACTTTCACTTTCTAGAGAAATTAGATGGGGAAAAAAACAGGGTTATAGCAAGTTACTAACTAGCCAGTTTGTTGGTGCCTTATATTTTTAAAAATAAGGTTATAGTACATTGGTTGATAAACTACAAAGTGAAGAAATGGTGGAAGAATATGTTCACGCTTTCAGTATAACAAAGAAGCGGTCAAAGCTACCTGCTGCTGCTGCTGCTGCTGCTGCTGCTAAGTCGCTTCAGTCGTGTCCAACTCTGTGCGACCCCATAGACGGCAGCCCACCAGGCTCCCCCGTCTCTGGGATTCTCCAGGCAAGAACACTGGAGTGGGTTGCCATTTCCTTCTCCAATGCATGAAGTAAAAAGTGAAAGTGAAGTCGCTCAGACGTGTCCAGCTCTTAGCAACCCCATGGACTGTAGCGCACAAGGCTCCTCCATCCCTGGGATTCTCCAGGCAAGAGTGGAAAAAAACAGGGTTATAGCAAGTTACTAACTAGCCAGTTTGTTGGTGCCTTATATTTTTAAAAATAAGGTTATAGTACATTGGTTGATAAACTACAAAGTGAAGAAATGGTGGAAGAATATGTTCACGCTTTCAGTATAACAAAGAAGCGGTCAAAGCTACCTGCTGCTGCTGCTGCTGCTGCTGCTAAGTCGCTTCAGTCGTGTCCAACTCTGTGCGACCCCATAGACGGCAGCCCACCAGGCTCCCCCGTCTCTGGGATTCTCCAGGCAAGAACACTGGAGTGGGTTGCCATTTCCTTCTCCAATGCATGAAAGTAAAAAGTGAAAGTGAAGTCGCTCAGACGTGTCCAGCTCTTAGCAACCCCATGGACTGTAGCGCACAAGGCTCCTCCATCCCTGGGATTCTCCAGGCAAGAGTACTGGAGTGGGGTGCCATCGCCTTTACCTACCATGGTCAAAATATGCTTCCATATTCACAATTGACTGAAAGATACCCTTAAGAAAAAAATACTATTGTTATATAATTTAATAATGGTAGGTATAATAGTTTTAGAATTGTTTTACAGAGGCAACAATATGTTAGAAAATCATTTCCAAAAGACAGAATTAAAAAAAAAATGCATGGCTCTGTTTACAGGTAGATGAAACATTAGGAAAACATATAATAGTGGGAGACTATTAAATGGGTTATATTAACAATTGGGGATTTAAATGGAGAAAATTTATTTTATGGAGCAAGGGGATGATGTAATTTTAGAAATAAAACAAATTAAAGTAGCATGCTTAAAATTAAGATTATCATACTTGGCAATAACACTGCAAAACCAAATAGAAACAATAATCAGGGTGTGTGCTTAGTCTCTCAGTTGTGCCCAACTCTTTATGACCCCATGGACTGTAGCTCCTCTGTCTGTGGGGATTCTCTAGGCAAGAATAGAGTGAGTTGCCATGCCCTCCTCCAGGGGATCTTCCCAACCCAGGGATGAAACCCAGATCTCTGGCATTGCAGGCAAATTGTTTAAAAGCAAAGCTATCAGGGAAGCCCAATAAAAGGGAGTGTACTATAATATTTACCAAAGAACTTAAGACAAGAACACAACAGGAATTTAGCCAAGTAGAATTTAGTAACATGGCTAAGTCTCTGAGAATGAAATCCTCACTTTCCAAAGAGAAATATCACATTCAAATGAAGTAACCAGAAACTAGATGCTAAGTCATAGCCAGTCCAACTAGCTCTCCTCTGAGGGAAGGAGTGAGAAAGAATCTGACCTTGTGAGACATTCAAAGCATAAAGAAGCAGAGAATCTGAGTTTATGCATGAGAGGTTTAAATTTAGTTTGCAAATTGAAAGTGCTTTGGGGGATATACATAGAACTTGTATTTGTCCTACAGAGATCTTTACAAGTTAATGCAGCTACATTTTCAAGTAGTTTCAAGTGGTTTGCTTCTTGACAAACAAGATATCAAGAAGAAAATGTCAGGAAAAAAATACCAGGAAACCAAGACTGCACAAATGCTGATGTTTCTTCTGCTTGCTGTGTGAGCTAACTTTTGGACAGAAACTGTGACAGTTAGTTCTGAGAATCTCTCACTGAGTTTACTTTCACCCTGAGGAGCCACAGTGGGAAAACAAAAGGGACCAAAGACATTAAACTAACTCTCTTTCTGAGCAGACATAGACTTCTGGGATTAATTCTAGTATAGAAACTTTCTTCAGGGATTTTGTTCAGGCAACCCCTGATTAATTCTTTTAGTATTCTAGACTCTCATGTTTCAATGTTTAAAATTTTTATATTAGAATAGTAACAAACTTATTGTTTAATTTACTTGTATAAAATCATATGCTAATTTGGAAATAGATGCCTTCTTAAACTTTCCATAGTAATTTCTTTGGCTTATATAGCACATGCAATCATATATTACAGTCAGTTTACCAAATGTCTTATTTTGGCAATTAAAATATAAGATCCCTGAAGGCAGGTATGAGGATAATATCCGGCACTTTGTCTTTAAACTATATGTATCCAATACATATGTATCCAGGGAATATATTTGAAACATCAACCAGTAAGAGGATAAAGAATAAGATGTGGCTACTATAGCCTGTAAGAAACAAAGCCTTTAACTCTTTGACAGCTCCTGACATTTATAGGCCAACTCCTGAGGGCCATATTGGTCATAATGTCAAGTTGAATATACCATTAATATACCTCACCGGAAAAGTCTAAATGTTATGGTTTTTATCATCAGTGTGAAGGCCCATAACTCAAAAACTGCCAACCCAGTTGAGTTATTAAAGAATTTCTCTTGGGAGAAAAAAAAAAAAGCTTAGTTTATGATGAGATTTTTGTTGGTGAACTGCTCTTTTTAAAAATGGAAAAACATAAGCCTAGTTTTAAAATAAAAATGGAATGTTAGGAAAGCATAAGTTCAAATAGAATTGGTTACAAAGTATTCACAAATTTTTTTACAAAGTCCACTGGGAAAGGCAGTGAATGATTTCATGAGGCTTCACTCTTAAAATAGACTGGGAATCTTTGAACATAGTATTTCAAATATCATGGCATACATGTTCAGTTGCTTCTAACATGAATAAACCAGTTGCTAAAAAGATGTTGAATCATGATTCACAAAGAGGTAACTAACTTCTATGAAATTTGGTTTATGATAGTGGTTTTACTCAGTATCTCCTACCTAATGTGCAGAATAGAATCAGCATTATTATGTTTGCCTTGTGAACCTACGCAGATAGAAAGCTCTGACATATATTTAAATTAGACAAAATGTGCAATATATCTGAAAATATTAAAACTCTAAATATTAAAGATTTAAAAATAAATTGTACTGTTAAAGTTGTTTTAAATTTCAAAATAATAATATTTTTAAGGACAGCAAGTATCCCAAATCTCATAATTAGAATGAATGATATTTCTACTTTGGTATGATTTCTTATAACTTTTATCTATATATTTCTTACTAAGTTGAAATCAGTTTGTATTTTTTTCACTTAATATACACATATGATTCTCAGGTATCTCAAATTGGACATTTTTAGTTTGTATGTATCTTCTTTCTTTTATACTCAATCTATCCCTTCCTGGTGTTCTCCAATTCAAGAAGAGATACTACGCATCACGTTGCTTATGATAAATGTTTAGAAGCCATCTATAGCACTGCTTCTCCCTCTACTGTGCTCTTGCTTTGGCAGAATCACTCCTGCCCCTGACAATACCATTTTCACACAAGTCCAGTGAGTTTTTAAACACACACATATGGTCTTGCTCTCTGCTTAAAGTATCTTAATGACTTTAGCTTGCTCTTAGCAAATTCTTAACACAGGCCCATGTGATCTCGTCCTTATATCTTTTCAATCTCATATTTCCCATTCTGGTCTTCTTTCAGAAGGAATAAACTATTTGAAACCCCATTATACTCTGGGGACATCTGTGAGTCTGCTCCTTCTGCCTGGAATGTTTCCCTTTGCCCCTTTTACTTTGTTAATATTCTCCAGGGCCTGTCTGAAACATGTCACTTGTTCACAAAAATCCTTCCTGTTATGTGTTTTTTAAAATATTCTTGTACTTCTGCTTAGTAGCACTTATCAAAACTTGACTTAAATACCTCCTTGTGTAATATTTATTGGTCTGTCCCTCAAACATTCTAAGCTCCACCAGTACAGAGGAGTGTGTGTTTTCTATAACACTGTAGTTAGCCCAACATCTGACACTTCTGGGCACTCATTAAATGGTAGTTACAAGTTTGAATAAATGAGAGAGGATACTGACTCTAGAAATGTTTTTGACACATTTGTTGCAAAAGCTTTATCTATTTTGTTTTTGATTTGTTACTACATAATCTTATTTATAAAATGTTTTTGATTTGATATATTTCATCAGTTTTAAGCCTGAATGTCCTCATCCACTCAGGTATTTTGTAATTAGTTGTTTCTATTTCTCTTTTTTGTTTAAATATTATATAAAATTAATAAATCTCTATTGAATTATTTGATATTTTTTATCAGGGTGAACAATTGTCATAAAACCATTNGGAAGAGGAACTAAAATGCCTCTTGATGAAAGTGAAAGAGGAGAGTGAAAAAGTTGGCTTAAAGCTCAACATTCAGAAAACGAAGATCATGGCATCTGGTCCCATCACTTCATGGGAAATAGATGGAGAAACAGTGGAAACAGTGTCAGACTTTATATTTGGGGGCTCCAAAATCACTGCAGATGATCATTACGGCCATGAAATTAAAAGACACTTACTCTTTGGAAGGAAAGTTATGACCAACCCAGATAGTACATTCAAAAGCAGAGACATTACTTTGCCAGCAAAGGTCTGTCTAGTCAAGGTTATGGTTTTTCCAATGGTCATGTATGGATGTGAGAGTTGGACTGTGAAGATTGCTGAGCACCAAATAATTGATGCTTTTGAACTGTGGTGTTGGAGAAGACACTTGACAGTCCCTTGCACTGCAAAGAGATCCAACCAGTCCATTCTGAAGGAGATCAGTCCTGGGTGTTCATTGGAAGGACTGATGCTAAAGCTGAGACTCCAATACTTGGGCCACCTCATGAAAAGTGTTGACTCATTGGAAAAGATTGTGATGCTGGGAGGGATTAGAGGCAGGAGCAGAAGGGAATGACAGAAGACGAGGTGGCTGGGTGGCATCACTGACACAACAGACAAGAGTTTGGGTGAACTCTTGGCATTAGTGATGGACAGGAGGCCTGGCGTTTGCGATTCTTGGGATCGCAAAGAGTCAGACATGACTGTGTGACTGAACTGAACTGAAACTATGCAGGTAATGAAGATCATGGTGACTTCCTTGAAAAGGTCCTATGCTTGTACTGCTACACACAGTAGCAATCCTGCAGCAGACCACCACTGCCCTATGCCTCTGCCAGAGACTCCTGGACACTTGCGGGCATATCTGGAGCAGTCTCTTTTGGGGTTACTGTTCCTTTCTCTTGTGTCCTGGTGTGCACAAGTTTCTGTTTGTGCCCTCCAAGAGTCTATTTCTCCAGTCCTGTGTAAGTTCTGGCAGCTCTATGGTGGGGTTAATGGCAACCTCCTCCAAGAGGGCTTATGCCATTATCAAGTCCCCAGAGCCCCTGCCTCTGCAGCAGTTCACTGTTCTTCCTGTACTTCCGCAGGAGACACTAAAGCCAGTTCTGTCTCAGTCTATGGGGTCTCTGGGTCCTGGTGCACACAAGGTTTGTTTGAGCCCTCTGAGCGTGTCTGCTGGGTACGGGGTTTGATTCTAAATGCAATTTCGCCCCTCCTACCATCTTTCTGGGGTTTCTGCTTTGCCCTTGGATGTGGGATGTCATCTCAAAGTCTCTCCAGTGCTGCACAGCCACCACTCCAGCAACTACGGTCTTGCTGGGGCTTTTTTGCCCTTGGACAAAGGGTATCTCTTCATAGTCACCCCAACACCATGCAGTCACCACTCCAGTGCCACAGTACAGCTGCTGCACCCCACTGGGGCTTAGAGATACTTAAGTTCCTTGCCCATGCTTTGACAGGTATCAGAAACTTGAGAGAGCAGAAGAGTTTCAAGTCAGAAGAACTGGATGAAGTGATGTCTCAGTCACTTTTTGGTTGTGGAACCCAGGCACACCTGCCATGCTAAGAAATACCTGATGACAGCAGCTGAGAGGGCATCTAGCTACTTGGAAATAAATCAGCATGTCCCAGGGTCACAGGGAAGAATGCTGTCACTCCATTCAGTCCCTGGGCTGTTGCAACGTTGTCGGGGATACATCCATCACTGGGGCCACACCTCCTCCCCGGGGTCCTGCCCTCAGCTAACTGAAAGCAGACACGCACCCGCCATGAGTCATGAGCTATGAGATCCATTACCAGACATGACCTCATGAAATTCATTTTAGCTCTGACTCTTTCTTTTGCTACTTATGAAATATAATAAAACTTCCTCATTGAATTTTTATGATATACAAATAAGATAGCATATAAGTGATATTTAGATTATTGTCTGGCACGTTGCATAGAAATTCAGTGAACAACAACCTTTATTATTAGACTTGATCAGGGACAAAACATCGGTGCCCAACTCTCTGACTCCAGGAGTGTACAATATTGCATTTTGACCTTTCTGGTCATCTTCTTTGTTCTTAAGTAGAAATGCTGATACAGATAGTTCAAGAGCCAGCACCATAATCCTAGATTGTTTATTATTTCTGGAAATCCATTTCTTAGGATGTTCATATTTTTTCCACTTGTGAATCTTGGGTAACTAACTGCTCATTTCGAAGATAACTACTGGACCAACATTTCACTAATTCTTAGGGAAAGCTTCATCTGTTCTTACACATGAGAATATACTTCTCTTTGGACTGACTTTCTCTTACTATCCAAATTTCAGAATAGATGTAGACTAAGAAAAAGTGGAAATGGGCTTTTGTTTTTAACCTAGACAAAAGAATCCCTAATCAATCCAGCTTAAAAAAAGATCACATTGAACTTTGGTGGCCAAGTGTAATAGTCAAAAAATATATATAGATTTGGTCTTGGACGCTGCATACATATTTTTTTGAAGAAGCTCAAAATGACTTGATGATAATAGAACAAGATTACATTTTGACATGACTTAAAAAATCTGTGGTCAAATATTTAATAGAGTCCATATGATACAGAATCGGTTCAGTCAGTTCAGTTGATCAGTCGTGTCTGACTTTTTGCGACCCCATGAACAGCAGCATGCCAGGCCTCCCTGTTCATCACCAACTCCCAGAGTTCACCCAAACCCATGTCCATTGAGTAGGTGATGCCATCCAACCATCTCATCCTGTCGTCCCCTTCTCATCCTGCCTTCAATCTTTCCTAGCATCAGAGCCTTTTCAAATGAGTCATCTCTTCACATCAGGTGGCCAAAGCATTGGAGTTTCAGCTTCAGCATCAGTCCTTCCAATGAATATTCAGGACTGATTTCCTTTAGGATGGACTGGTTGGATCTCCTTGCAGTCCAAGGGACTCTCAAGAGTCTTCTCCAACACCACAGTTCAAAAGCATCAGTTCTTTGGTGCTCAGCTTTGTTGATAGTCCAACTATCACATCCATACATGACCACTGGAATAATTGTTATTTTTTCCTTTATGACTCTGACCTAGGTTGACCAGTTCTCAGATGGCATGCTTGATCACTGGTTAGGAAAAACACATGTAGATTTATTTCTAGCATTTACTCTCACTTTTGCTTCTTTCCATTATCATCTTCCCTAAGTTGTATTTGTTTCAGTGACTGGATTTGTATTCCTTTGCTTTGATCTTTGATACACACCTTAGAGTATAACATTCATTTAGTTTTATAAACAAACAAAAGCTACAATATGATTAAAAGTTTGACCTTCTGGGTAACCACTGTCAGATCTCTGGTCAATGACTACCTTGGTAAATGGTCCAGATGGACATAGAGTGGACCTCCTCAAGGAAATATCTAAATTCTATTGCATTTAAAAACCCATCTTATTGAAGTATAACATGCATATATAAAAGTATTCATATAAAAATTTGAGCTTCTATCATAAAATGAACACATTGATTGACTCAGAGGAAGATACAGAATATAGCTATCACCTCTGAAGTTTCCTTTCTGTCCTCTCCCAGCCTCTCTCATCTATTCTTCCAAAGATAACCAATATCTTGGCTTTTATGATAACCCCTTATATGATATTCTTTAGGTTATGGCTATATAATTATGTTATGTTAAATATTAGAATCAAGCCCCCCAGTCTTTTAAATTTTTTTTAATTTTTTCCTTGTTGTTTATTTTTTTCTTTAATTAAATTTTATTTTTTAGTTTGTTTTGCTTTACAATACTGTATTCATTTTGCTATACATTGACATGAATCAGCCACGAGTGTACATGAACTCCCAATCCCAACCCCATCTCCCCCCTCCCGCCCCACATCATCTCTCTGGATTATCCCCCTGCATCAGTCCCAAGCATCCTGCATCCTGCATCGAACCTAGACCAGCGATTCGTTTCACTTAGGATATCATACATGTTACACTGCCACTCTCCCAAATCATCCCACCCTCTCCCTCTCCCACAGAGTCCAAAACGCTGTTCTATACTTCTGTGTCTCTTTTGCTGTCTCTCGTACAGGTTTATCATTACCATCTTTCTAAATTCCATATATATGTGTAAGTATACTGTATTGGTGTTTTTCTTTCTGGGTTACTTCACTCTGTATAATTGGCTCCAGCTTCACCACCTCATTAGAACTGATTCAAATGTAAAGGAAATAAAAAATATGTAAGTTTTAAAAACAGTTTCTTTCACTAAATATTTTGTCAGTCACTTATTCTCATTGTGTGGAGTTTAATACTCATACAATGTGTGACTATTTCATGTTTTAAGTATTCATTCTAGTTTGTTGGCCATTGAAGTTGCTTGCTAGTATTTACTAATATGAAACTCACTGCTCTAAGTATTCCTATTCCTCTGTACTTTCACACATATAATTACACAGTTTTTCTGGATATAATTCTAGACGTGAGTTTGCTGGATCATAGGGTAAAAGTATGTTCAGCTTTACTAGATTGTGTCAAAACATATCCCAAAGGATTATACTAGTTTGCATTCCAACCAGCAATGTCTGAGATTTCCTTTAACTCTACATCTTCTTCAATTCTTATAATTTACTGACCATTTAATATTAGCCATTTTGGTGTATATAAAAAAAATCTAACTTTATATTTAGTTCACATTTCCCTGATAATTAATAACAATGTAAATCTTTTCAAATATTTATTGACCATGTGAAACTGTACTATTTTGTGAAATTCTTTTTCAAATGTTTTGTCCACATCCTCCCTATTGGATTCTTTCTCTTTTCTTAATGCTAGGAGTTCATACATACTTTGGATATGAAGATTTTCTCAGTTACATATATATATATATGTATATACATATGTATGCCAAGTATCTCCCCCCAGTATGTGATCTGTGTTTTCACTTTCTTAGATATAGTTTCAATGAATACAAAGTTATTAATCTTAACTATATAACTATGTATTTGTATAATAGTTGTTCTTTTTAAAACTTTGTTACATAACTTGAGTAAATGTAAAAACTGTACGTATTCTATTATACACATAGTCAAGAGAGTTAAGTTATATGCTCAGTGTAAAATATTTTCTAAGTAATAGTTGAACAATGACAACTGAATATGGATCATGATGTCTCATCATGAAAACATTTCACTATTGATAATTTTCAGCCTTATCATAGTTGTGAATGTCTTCCTTGTCTTTTACACTAAAGAATAAGAGTGGCTTTAAATAGCATTCAATATTCATTTTTTAAAAATCCTATTATTGTTTATTCAAACTCTGAGTCAATGAAACTAAATAGTATCCTCAAACTATATGGTAAGTTTTTTAAAAACAGAAACTTATTATTGGTAGTTATTTATGTAAGTGAAATTTTTCTCTGTATTTTACAAAACAAACAAACAAACAAAAAAACTGATCAAATGACAGACAAATAAGCTAGAAAATGAATTAAAGTTTATCTTCAGATTAAAAGGTAGATATTTAAAAATAAAATAGTCTAAGTATCAAAAGCTCTGATTATAGAATTTTGGTCTCATCAAAGCATTCTCATGGACTAACTTAATTATAAAGAAATACAAATATTTTAACTTAAACATATATCAATGAAAATATATTTATCATAATTTATGAAAATAATTTCTATTTAACCATTGAATCAAGCAAGTACAGAATGCCACTGAAACAAAATATGAAAATGAATGATTCAAAAAACTCAAACAAACAAAAGCCATTTTAGTTTATGGGGCTAATCTAAGCTTTTTTAGACTGATGCTAAAAATGCTACTTTCTCTGAAAGATACAAAGTTTATGAATATGGAATATCTTTTAAAACCAGGCCTGTTAGTTTCTGGATCATGGAATCTGAAGGAATCCTCTGAACGGCTTCATATTGTTCTTGGGTTCCCTGAAAATTTCTGCATAATCTTCTATCTGTATTTTGAAGGGATGGAAGAAGAGTATCCAAAGCTTTAATTTCATTTCCACTCTAAGTATCCTATATGACAGTATACTGAAGAATCAAAAAAATTATTCACCCCCAGCCTCAAGCAAAAGAGAACTTCAAGAGAAACTATGACTTTTATAAGTTTATAGGGTCTGTGTATGTTACAGTGATACTTCATATTTGTTCAAGTGTTCTTTTTTTTTTTTAATTTTGATCCCTTTAGTGTCATTGAAGGAGTCTGATTTGTCAATCCTCTCTCCTGGTTCTGATGATTCACTCATATTCAGAAAGTTACTGATACTATCAATTTATTAGTAACTTTTAGTATCTCATGCCAAATACTTTGAGGAAATATTCCTAAATAGCCAGAAACTGTTTATCAAATCAACAAATTAACTAACTAAAACCCAACATTTTCCCTAATTTAAAAAGCTTCTTTTAATTGGCAGATTTTATCTGTGTTAATCATTCAGTTAGGATGCTTAGAATAAGCAAAATCATAATTATAACTATTTTAGAGAAAAATAGCCAAACTTAAAGGATGTGCATCTTAAGTCATTTAACAAATTGAAAAATTTAGCAATGGATACTACCACTTCTCTGTGTCTATTTAGTATATTGTGATTAATCTTAAAAACTGGATTTGTGAGATTCTATGTAGTGTTGAGAAATGAGCCATGTTTATACTTAATGTACATCATTATTGAAATTCCAACATTGAAATTTAAAACTGTGATCTACTTTGCAATCTAATTTTAACAATAAAACCTTACACATATTTTGCTAAAAGGAGAAAAAAAGTAACACTTCCTATTAATTCTATCCCTTTTAAAGTAGTTTGCTGTTTTTTTGGGGGACTTCCCTGGTGGTCCAGTGGTTAAGATTGTGCTTCCAACACAGGGGACATGAGGTCAATCCCTGGTCAGGGAAGATCCCATATGCCTTGTGACCAAAAAATAAAAAAAATAATAATAAATAAAAAAGAAATAAAGTAGTTTGCTGTTTTTAACATTTCTCTTTAATCTTGAGATGGCAGTGAGGGGTTTTTGTCCCTTCATTTCACTTTGTCTTCTATTCTTTTTATGAAATATTCTCAAGGGATTAGTGAAATTGAATAACTCAGAAACACATTTATTAAAAGTCATTTTGTAAGATGAACAACAAACAACATACCACAGCATTGATATCTCATGAAGACTTTCAAAAATATTCTCACTAAATCACTACTATTTCTTCCTAATCATCAGAGCATATAATAGTTAAATTATTTAAAAATAAGGATATTTTCAAAAACTGTACTTAAAATGTTTTTAAGGCGTAGAAATTTTTAAGGAGTAGAAATTTTTAACAAGTAGAAATTTTTAAAGGAGTAGATCCCAGAGAAATTAAGCAGATAAAACTTCACAAGAACATTCTTTTTGTTGTTAAAGGCAACAGTCAGTGATAATGTTGGCAGCTAATTGCATAACAGTGAAGATTTGACATAGACCTCTGACAGCACATTTTAGCTTTTCATTATGAAGACATTCACCAACAAAAATTGGAAGGGACAGTTTCCCTTCCCATCCCTACTTTGGTGTGTTACAGCAAAAGAAAATGGATTTAAGTGACAGAGTCTCAAATATCACTGTTCTTTTCACACAATATTTAATGGATTCTAAATCTGTGCAGAGAATCATATTCAGACAGTGCCTAATTCTAAATAGCATCCTAACCATAAAAATGGGACTCCCCTGTCAGCACAATGCAGATCTCCTATGGAAGATTTTTAAAAAGCCATGCACAGAACTGCAAATATTTCATTTTAACTTCCATACCATCTCATGCTGTGATGTTTTCCTTGTTCCTTATGTGCAGGTCAGTCTGCATATTTCCCACAGAATTCCCGCAGAGGACCTTTGACACATACACGAAGTTATAAAAACATTTGGTTGAGCCAGGCTGAGAAATATGGAGACATATTCCAAAGTTTTACCCACCAAAACCCTATAAAAATAACTTACAAAGGGAAAGCTAATTAACCTGAGTGAGAAGTTGCCTTTATTCGATATCTTTATTGTAAATTTTAAGATGTTGTTTCCACAGATATCAGTGGAAACTACAGTCAGTAACTAAAATTGAAATAGACATATTTAAACATATTTTCTTTGCCTACTTTGGTGGCATGAAGATGATAACAAGGGAAAGACAATGCTACTTTTGTTGTTTGTTTATTTGTTTTGGATGATCTTTAATGTCAAGAATAGTACTATATCATCTAAATACATTTTATTGGTATTTGGTTCATAATATTGAAACATCATCTTATTTAAGTGAAGATACAAAAGGTAAGCCAATACCACAGTTATAATACATGTGTATGCAAGGACATATAAAATATGGTAAAATTGGAAGTTGTTTAGCAAAAAAGATCCTTGATTGGAAATAATATATTTGGATTACAACTGATTCTGTTAATCTTCAGTTTCATCTCTTAAACAAAACATTATTTGTAGACCAAGTTAGTGATATATTTCATCCATTTTTATGCTAAATATAAATATTAAAAAAAATAATTTTTGCTTTTCAAAAGTTTTAACTTTACAAAAATTTGAAAAGATAGTTCTCATATAACCAACACCCACTTTCTGCTGCATTTTACATCTTATATTAGTATGGTACATGCATTAATATTAACTAATATTGATGCAGTATTTTAATTTAAAAATCCATACTTTATTCAGATACAAAAGCTATTTTTAGTGGAGAAAAATTGGAGGACTTATGGAAAATGAAGAAATCTGTAGTTTTACAGACCTGAGCTTTGATTCACTTTCCGTTATTAATAAGTTTTGTGTCCTTACTCACTTTCTAGCTTCACATTCCTCATCTGTAAAGTTGTAAGATTAAATATTGTAAACTCTGCTTCTTCATGCTGAATTATCTGATTATATTAGTCATAAGAAAATTATGCAGTAGGCATTTAATAATATATTACTTAAACTATAAGTACAATAGATAAAGCTTTGCTTATTTAGTCTTTTATAAAATGCTCATTTATAAGAATCTGATAAAGTTAAGAGAAAGAGATACTATATGTGATAAATGTTTATATTTTTAAACAAAAAGGATAAATGTATATGTATATATTAAATTTTATTTTTTTTTCTAGTGAAGGAAATCTAATTGAATAATATGACTCTCAGATTGAATAAGACCTTTTATCTTTCCACCAATAATGAGCTACACTTGCCTCTCCCTGAAACTTAAACATGGTAGACATAAATGAAACTATTCCAAAAATGTTTATCCAAAAAGGCACTGAAAAAATTGCAATTGTCTGATAATCAGAGCCCCAATATTCAAGATTTAACAAATAACCTTGATTTTTGAAGCTCTATCAAATGTAAATAGTGATTATGAACCAGTTGTTGTCTATTAAATACTACTAGCACTCCTTCTCCTTCAGTAATATGTTTTTTTCTGGCTATATATATATTTTTTTTCTTTTTTTTTCCAGGTAACCTAAATCATGTAGTCAAATAAGTATCGACAACTTCTTTGAATGTTGAAATTCCCAGATGGTGCTAGTGGTAAAGAAGCCATCTGCCACTGCAGGAGACATAAGAAATGTGGGTTCAGTCCCTGGGTTGGGAAGATCCCCTGGAGGAGGGCATGGCAAACCACTCCAGTATTCTTGTCTGAAGAATCTTATGGACAGAGGAGCCTGACAAGCTATGTCCAAGTAAGAGAGGTGGCTTCTTGTGGGAGATAGTTGGTTTGCAAAATGAGATAGCATGAGAGCTAGACCCAGAAGAATGTTTCAGAACCCAACAGGGGGAGGCCGATGGAAAGGGAAATGTTATGAACAAAGGTAAAGCTGTGAAAACGTTTGTTCAGCAACAAGACAACCCTTGGTAGGAGAGATGATGAATGTAGAGCTAAATCAACAGACTTGAGTATTAGAAGAACTGAAATTTCAAAATTATGTATTTCTACATAGTTTAGTAAGCAATGAGGAATAATAAAATAATTCTTGTGAATTTGAAAGTGAGTTCCCTTTTAAAAAATACTATACAATGACTTTAGATACTGTTTTAAACTTAGAAATAGGTGATTTATATCACAGGGGTTAATGTGAATAAAACAATCTCATCTTTCATATTAGAGAATCAATAGATACTATCTTGAGCAGATGAATCAAGAAAAGAGAAAATACCAAAATGTTTAGAATTATGGAGGTAATTATCAGAACAAAATATAGAAACATAAAGAGGTCATCCCATGGAAATAAGACTAGAGAGGAAGGTGTTGGGGCTGGATTCTCTCACTTCACACTTCACCATTTCTTACCCAGAGGAGGTAATAAGGATACAAATGACTCTCACATATCACCAGCACAAACATTTCCACTGAGGTACAGATTCACATATCACTTCCTTATAAGAATATTAGCTTAAATGTCTCTCAATCTCAATTGAAATCCATTTTAATGGAAAAAGTGCAGTTATTTGGGTGAGGATGACAAAGCACAAGGGGCAGTAGAAGCAAAGGCATGACTGGAATGAATAGTTGGTTTGTGCAGATTAGCTGTTGCATAAAGTATTGCCTCTGTGGGGTTTTCCAGGATTATTTGGTTTGATTTCACACCACTCCTTTTGTATACCACAAATATCTACTACTATTCTCCAGTATAATATTTGCTTCAT
Organism: Aepyceros melampus; assembly: GCA_006408695.1. Taxonomy (NCBI): domain Eukaryota; kingdom Metazoa; phylum Chordata; class Mammalia; order Artiodactyla; family Bovidae; genus Aepyceros; species Aepyceros melampus. The sequence goes on along the minus strand of SJXQ01010867.1, from coordinate 31,344 downwards.
GGACTTGCCATCCCTATATACATTAAGCTCTTTGAAGGCAGCAAAGTTAATGGGTTTAAAGTTTGAAATATATATATATATAATTCCTCTTGTCTGAATATTTCATTTCTTCATCACTCATGCTTTTTAATTTATGAAGTCTTTTAAGAATTACTGAATAAGTGATCCATAAATTTAGTGCTAGGAAGATTAATAATCTCTGAGGAGAAACTGAGTATATGGTGTTTTGGAATTATTTAGTTGTCATGAGACTGATATTCCTGAGGATTATTGGAAAAACTCTGATGCTGGAAGGGATTGGGGGCAGGAGGAGAAGGGGACGACAGAGGATGAGATGGCTGGATGGCATCACTTACTTGATGGACATGAGTTTGAGTGAACTGCAGGAGTTGGTGATGGACAGGGAAGCCTGGTGTGCTGCAATTCATGGGGTTGCAAAGAGTCAGAGACGACTGAGTGACTGAACTGAATTGAACTGAACTGAATATGGTTTTTATACCTTAGGCAAAACTTCTTTGAATTTAATTTTTTATTTGGTTACTTTTAACAATAGATGTAAAGCAAGGCAATATAATGGCTTTTGAATGAAACAGAAGACCTGGATGCTTTCAGTTCTCAAAACAGGCATAAATGCAATTTATCATAGAAGCATCAATAATTTATATGCTTCTACTAACATAGTTTCAGAACAAAGTAGGATATTCAGGAACATAGTTTCACAATCCTTTCTACTCACTTCTTCCTTTAGAATTCATAGACTCACAAATACAAGCTGTCCAAATCATTCAATATGTTAATATTAGATAAAACTGATGTTCTATCAGCATTTTTTAGGAAAATAAAATATTGCATTGGTAATTAATTTATATGCAGAGTACATCATGAGAAACGCTGGACTGGAAGAAACACAAGCTGGAATCAAGATTACCGGGAGAAATATCAGTAACCTCAGATATGCAGATGACACCACCCTTATGGCAGAAAGTGAAGAGGAAATAAAAAGCCTCCTGATGAAAGGGAAAGAGGAGAGTGAAAAAGTTGGCCTAAAGCTCAACCTTCAGAAAATGAAGATCATGGCATCTGGTCCCATCACTTCATGGGAAATAGATAGGGAAATAGTGGAAACAGTGTCAGACTTTATATTTTTGGGCTCCAAAATCACTGCAGATGGTGACTGCAGCCATGAAATTAAAAGATGCTTACTCCTTGGAAGAAAAGTTAGGACCAACCTAGATAGCATATTGAAAAGCAGAGACATTACTTGGCTGACTAAGGTCCGTCTAGTCAAGGCTATGGTTTTTCCTGTGGTCATGTATGGATGTGAGAGTTGGACTGTGAAGAAGGCTGAGCGCCAAAGAATTGATGCTTTTGAACTGTGGTGTTGGAGAAGACTCTTGAGAGTCCCTTGGACTGCAAGGAGATCCAACCAGTCCATTCTGAAGGAGATCAGCCCCGGGATTTCTTTGGAAGGAATGATGCTAAAGCTGAAACTCCAGTATTTTGGCCACCTCATGTGAAGAGTTGAGTCATTGGAAAAGACTTTGATTCTGGGAGAGATTGGCAGCAGGAGGAGAAGGGGATGACACAGGATGAGATGGCTGGATGGCATCACTGACTCGATGGACCCGAGTCTGAGTGAACTCCGGGAGTTGGTGATGGACAGGGAGGCCTGGTGTGCTGCGATTCATGGGGTCACAAAGAGTTGGACACGACTGAGCGACTGAACTGAACTGAAAGTCAAAGCTAACTAAATACGTTAGACCTCTTAGGTAGTATAATATTCTTGGCTCACTTGAAATATGAAATCTTTTCAATAAGTGCCTGAAAAATCATGGAAGTTTTTAACATAAGGGGAAACTAGCAGAATGCTATACAGTAGATATTTTTAGGCACATTTTGGGTGTCACTTAAATCTTATCATTGAAGTAATTTTCTGTTTCCATATAAACTAGGCCTTCTCATAATGTCAAAACTGAGTAGTGGAAAACTGAACATGAAAAGTATTAACTAGATAGTTCATACATCAAAATAAAGATTGGTTTTGGGACATAATTTCAACCTATCATTTTCAAGAATATTATTTTTTTATAAATTAACAGTAATATTTTAATACACTACTTGCTTATATCAACTGTCACTGTTAAAAACTCAAACAAAATATTTACCTGTATAGATGATACCTGAAACACGTGTGACTAGGGTTAGGGTGAGGAAGGAAATGGGGTGGGAACATTTGCTATTCAGACTTGATTACCTAAAAGCTTGAATCCATACTTCGTTTCTCAGAAGCAAAATATTAAAAATATTTTTTTTCTAGTCCAAACCAGGTTATATTCTCTCTTTAGATTAATTTTCCCCATCAATTTATATCATCCTTGCTGATATTTTATTAAGTATTTTGACTGCAAAGAAACTTAAGAATAGCTGGTCAATAATTCTTAAAATCTCCACTTGTTTACTTTAAGGCAGTTATGAACCCACTGTTCACATCTGTTTTATAATCAAACATTTCAAAGAATGCTATTACCTCTTTAAAATTCCAAATTTCTAATCACATAATCTTACTTTTATATTTTGGGCCATATATAAATTTCCCAGATTTCAGTTGTCCAAAATTTGATACACTGAGTTTTAAACTAATGAATGTAAAATGTAGATGAAGTTTTATCTACAGAATTTTTCATTAGAATAACTTTCTTATAGCATATTTCAGTATTATGTGTTCAAGCCTCTAGAATAATTCTGTTGAGCTGAATTATGTTCAATTCATGTCCCCTGTGATCTCTAGGTTCTTTTCCGCTACAATAATGCCTAATTAGTCATTCTTTGTCTTATATGTATCGTGTTTCTCCTTACAATAGTTCCTGCTTTATACCTGACCTCAGGATTTTCATTATTTCCAATTACTATTCAAACTTGTCAAGATCAATTTGAATTATAATCTTCTCCTTGAAAGGGCTAGCCAACCCACTCTTTTATTCTTCTAGGTCACTGATAAAATATAGAAAACTGTATACAATTCATAACCTATGGAATACACCTTAATACTTCAATACAGTAGGTATTAATAGTGCAGTGTTAATTAGAAACATGTCTCTGTAGTACTTGACTAGGTGAAAAATGCCAAGATAGTAACTCTGATCTTATACCAAAGCATTGGCTTTCCTATACTTCATAATCAGAGACTCTACTTCTGACCTTCCCCACAAGTGATATACAGATTCCCCATGAAGATATATAGGTTCAACATTCAAAAGATAAACTGAATGCCAAAGACTATTAAATATCATAATGCTGCTTAAAAGATAAGCCTATTATAAGAAGTTGATACACCTACCGGTATCAAGATACTGATTAAAAATGAAGGCAAAGGTAGACTATCAAGATCAGTAACTAAACTAATAGGCCACCCAATCCTAAGTAAGAGAAATTACAGTAAGAAACATAGGTTGAATAATTAAAAGGAAGAGATGATGTGATAATTTATTCATTTCTTCAGCCTTATGACTGTCACCATATATAGTGATCTCAATGAAGCTATGTTGAAGTTTTATCTTGACTCCTTTTAAGAAATGAATTTATGAACCAAGTGATTTTGAAAACACAAGTAATACATATTATAAGAAGCAGCTTTTTCTCCTTGCTATAATTCCAGATAACATTTTGTATGCATAGCGTATAAATCCAAACTCTAACTAGAAATTTTTATACAAAGATTATTCATACATATGTTGAGTTGCCATTTTCCTTGACATATAAAAATTGCTCATAAAAGAATAAACTTTTCTTTCAGATCAACACAGCCTGTGGATCTTTTTTACTTTCTATTAATCTCAATTTTCATGAACTTATGCTTATTTCATGTATTTATGTCATATATGTAAAATGTATCACATATAGGAATTAAAGTAAAAAGTCCTTTAACTCCTCTCTAACCACCACTCTTACTGTTCATTATTTTTTCCTGTTCTTTTTTTTTAATTATTGAAGTATAGTTGATTTACAGTGTTGTGTTAGTTTGTTGTGCAGCAAAGTGAATCAGTTATACATATATATAAAATCCACCCATTTATTTACTTATTACTTTACTTTGTGCTATGTTTTTGCCGCTGGGTGGGCTTCCATCTAGTTGCTGTGAGCAGGGGCTACTCTCTAGTGGCAGTGTGAGCGTTGCTCATTGCAGTGGCTTCTCTGCTTGTGCAGCGTGGGCCCTAGGCTGTGTAGGCCTCTGTAGTTGTGGCTCCCAGGCTCTTGAGCACAGGCTCGGTAGTTATGGTTTATGGGCTCAGTTGCTCTGCAGCATGTGAGACCTTCCTGGACCAGGGATTGACTCATGTCTCCTGCATTAGCAGGAGGGTTTTCTACCACTGAGCCAAAAGATAAGCCAAGATTTTTTCCCCATATAGGTCATTTCGGAGTACTGAGTAGAGTCCCCAGCCTACTATTCATTCTATCCCATTCCATTCACAAAGGCTTCCTTACAATTTTTCAAATACTCTGTCATACATGTACTTCAGGACATTTTTACTGGTTTTTCTCTTGATCTAGGACTCTGTACTCTAGACATGAACATGCTCACTGTACCTTTCTAAATAATTTATCCCAATGTCATGTGAAGAGAGACATCTTTCCTAATTACCTAATTTAAAATTCCAAGTTTCCCTGTCATTTCTGTCAGAACCCCCTATATCTCTTACCTATTTTATTTAAATGACATTAATAGTTGAAATAATACATATTTTTTCATAAATAATTTTGACTTCCTTTATTTGACCAAATGTTGGTTGTTTTTTTCAGTTTTGCTTGCTTTTAGATTTCTAATGCTTAGAGTGGTATTTGGCATATAGTAGCTTTCAATAAATATGACTACAAAACAGGTATTAGGATTATGTATCAGTATATGAAAAATGTAAAGTGGTTAAAATATATGCTCTTAAATCAAACAGCATAATGCTAGAGTCTAGCTTCATCACTTTCTATTGTAATTGTGTAACTTGGAGCAAGTTATTAATACCACAGGGCTTTGGTTTCCTTGTCTTAAAACTGAATAATAACAATTGCTATGTGTATTACTAATAGTTTCCTTTATTAGCTGTAGCAAATCACCACACATTGGGTGGCTTAAAACAAATCTTTTACATTCTCACATTGTAGGTGCTCAAAGTCTCAAATCTGCAGGACTATGCGCCTTCTCCAGGCTCTGGGGGGAGAATTTTCCAAGCCTTTCTCTTAACTCTTGGTGCCTGCCATCAATCCCACTTTAATTTCTGTCTCCACTGCCAGATGCCCTTCTCCCCTGTGCCTCTCTGTTTCCAATATTTATAAGTCTGTTAGCCATTGGCTCTAGGACCTCTCACCCTAATCCAGTATGATCTCATTTTAACTCGACTGCATTGCCAGAGACATTTCCAAATAAGGTCATATCCAGGTCACTGCAATACAAATGATAATGATGAGAAAAATAGTGTTAAAATAGTTACCTCATACTACATATGAGATATGCTATTCTATAATTTGCATGAGTTAAGTCCTTCAGTAATTAAAAAAAACAAGTGTCAGACTTTATTTTCGGGGGCTCCAAAATCACTGCAGATGGTGACTGCAGCCATGAAATTAAAAGATGCTTACTCCTTGGAAGAAGAGTTATGACCAATCTAGACAGCATATTGAAAAGCAGAGACATTAGTTTGCCAACAAAAGTCCGTCTAGTCAATGCTATGGTTTTTCCAGTGGTCATGTATGGATGTCAGAGTTGGACTGTAAAGAAAGCTGAGTGCCGAAGAATTGATGCTTTTGAATTGTGGTGTTGGAGAAGACTCTTGAGAGTCCCTTGGACTGCAAGGAGATCCAACCAGTCCATTCTGAAGGAGATCAGCCCTGGGATTTCTTTGGAAGGAATGATGCTAAAGCTGAAGCTCCAGTGCTTTGGCCACCTCATGCAAAGAGTTGACTCATTGGGAAAGACTCTGATGCTGAGAAGGATTGGGGGCAGGAGGAGAAAGGGATGACAGAGGATCAGATGGCTGGATGGCATCACTGACTCGATGGATGTGAGTCTGAGTGAACTCTGTGAGTTGGTGATGGACAGGGAGGCCTGGTGTGCTACAATTCATGGGGTAGCAAAAAGTCGGACACGACTGAGTGACTAAACTGAACTGAACTAAAGTCCTTCAAATCAAAACTGAGTTGGTTACTGTGATTACTTTCTCTTGATTACTGGCTGAAAATGGAGACACATATTAAATGAATTGTGTGAAGTCCCACAATTAATTAGTCGTAGAGTTGAGATTAGAGTACAGCATGTCTTGAGCTTGAGGTCTGGTTCTTATTCCTGATCTTCCACTCCATCTTAGTAATATAATCCCCTTTTGTTTTCTGCATTTCTCTCTAAACTGTCAGAGCACGAGTCTGCTCTCTTGTTTACCACTGTGTACCACAATCTGGCACACTTCCTCCATCAATAAACTGAACTGAACTGAAGTCCTTCAAATAAAAACTGAGTTGGTTACTGTGATTACTTTCTCTTGATTACTGGCTGAAAATGGAGACACATATTAAATGAATTGTGTGAAGTCCCACAATTAATTAGTCGTAGAGTTGAGATTAGAGTACAGCATGTCTTGAGCTTGAGGTCTGGTTCTTATTCCTGATCTTCCACTCCATCTTAGTAATATAATCCCCTTTTGTTTTCTGCATTTCTCTCTAAACTGTCAGAGCACGAGTCTGCTCTCTTGTTTACCACTGTGTACCACAATCTGGCACACTTCCTCCATCAAACAGGTGCTTTAAAGTGTTACTAAACGACTGGCCTGTGGGTCGGGTATAAGTTTATACACTTTATGTTTATAAATAAATACTGAGCAGAAACTTTGATCCTGATTTCCCTCTAAATTAGAAAAGAATAAGCTTGAAAACAATAGTCCTTGTCTGAATATTGGGGATGAATCATTAATTGGTCAACTCTGAAAACCATGTAAGTCATATTATAATCAACAATCCATTTAGTAATAGGTGTGAAAACATTTCTCAAATAATGACTTCAGAAGAATTACCATCACAAATGTAATATTCCCACTTGATCATATGTCCTCTCCTAAGATATCTCATTTTCTTTAATTTTAGTATTCCTTTGTAGCATGAATAATTATGCTTCTAATCACTGGTTAATTTAAATTGTTCAAATATTTTAGGAGATTTTCAAATAAAAAATGCAGAGTATTCACTTGCTATGTACTGTAAACAAAACTATCATTCATTTTGCCATATTGTAACTTCTTTGATTTTACATCTAAGAGAGTAAATAGGTGCAGAATATCCTCAGATTAAAGATCTTTCAAATTATTAGAGCATTACCTCTAAATATGAACTAAGTTGTTTGTTAAGAATATTAGGTTGATAATCTATATATTATAGTATTACAAGTAGTAAAGTATTATGCATGTATATGCAGATAAGTCGATCAAATCCCTAATGATTATACAGTGGAAGTGAGAAATAGATTTAAGGGCCTAGATCTGATAGAGAGAGTGCCTGATGAACTACGGAATGAGGTTCGTGACACTGTATAGGAGACAGTGAACAAGGCCATCCCCATGGAAAAGAAATGCAAAAAAGCAAAATGGCTGTCTGGGAAGGCCTTACAAATAGATGTGAAAAGAAAAGAGGCGAAAAGCCAAGGAGAAAAGGAAAGATATAAGCATCTGAATGCAGAGTTCCAAAGAATAGCAAGAAGAGATAAGAAAGCCTTATTCAGCAATCAATGCAAAGAAATAGAGGAAAAGAACAGAATGGGAAAGACTAGAGATCTCTTCAAGAAAATTAGAGATACCAAGGGAACATTTCATGGAGAGATGGGTTCGAAAAAGGACAGAAATGGTATGGACCTAACAGAAGCAGAAGATATTAAGAAGAGATGGCAAGAATACACAGAAGAACTGTACAAAAAAGATCTTCATGGCCTGGATACTCACGATGGTGTGATCACTCATCTAGAGCTAGATATCCTGGAATGTGAAGTCAAGTGGGCCTTAGGAAGCATCACTATGAACAAAGCTAGTGGAGGTGATAGAATTCCAGTTGAGCTATTTCAAATCCTGAAAGATGATGCTGTGAAAGTGCTGCACTCAATTTGCCAGCAAATCTGGAAAAGTCAGCAGTGGCCACAGGACTGGAAAGGGTCAGTTTTCATTCCAATCCCAAAGAAAGGCAAAGAAATAATGCTCAAAGTTCTCCAAGCCAGGCTTCAGCAATACGTGAACTGTGAACATGCGGATGTTCAAGCTGGTTTTAGAAAAGGCAGAGGAACCAGAGATCACATTGCCAACATTCGCTGGATCATGGAAAAAGCAAGAAAGTTCCAGAAAAACAACTATTTCTACTTTATTGACTATGCCAAAGCCTTTGACTGTGTGGATCACAGTAAACTGGGGAAATTCTTCAAGAGATGGGAATACCAGACCACCTGACCTGCCTCTTGAGAAATCTGTATGCAGGTCAGGAAGCAACAGTTAGAACTGGACATGGAACAACAGACTGGTTCCAAGTAGGAAAAGGAGTACGTCAAGGCTGTATATTGTCACCCTGCTTATTGAACTTCTATGCAGAGTACATCATGAGAAATGCTGGACTGGAAGAAAAACAAGCTGGAATCAAGATTGCTGGGAGAAATATCAATAACCTCAGATATGCAGATGACACCACCCTTAGGGCAGAAAGTGAAGAGGAAATAAAAAACCTCTTGATGCAAGTGAAAGTGGAGAGTGAAAAAGTTGGCTTAAAGCTCAACCTTCAGAAAACGAAGATCATGGCATCTGATCCCATCACTTCATGGGAAATAGATGGGGAAACAGTAGAAACAGTGTCAGACTTTATTTTGGGGGGGCTCCAAAATCACTGCAGATGGTGACTGCAGCCATGAAATTAAAAGACGCTTGCTCCTTGGAAGAAAAGTTATGACCAACCTAGATAGCATGTTGAAAAGCGGAGACATTACTTTGCTGACTAAGGTCCATCTTGTCAAGGCTATGGTTTTTCCATTGATCATGTATGGATGTGAGAATTGGACTGTGAAGAAAGGTGAGTGCCGAAGAATTGATGCTTTTGAACTGTGGTGTTGGAGAAGACTCTTGAAAGTCCCTTGGACTGCAAGGAGATCCAATCAGTCCATTCTGAAGGAGATCAGCCCTGGGATTTCTTTGGAAGGAATGATGCTAAAGCTGAGACTCCACTACTTTGGCCACCTTATACAAAGAGTTGACTCATTGGAGAAGACTCTGATGCTAGGTGGGATTGGGGGCAGGAGGAGAAGGGGACGACAGAGGATGAGATGGCTGGATGGCGTCACCAACTCGATGGATGTGAGTCTGAGTGAACTCTGGGAGTTGGTGATGGACAGGGAGGCCTGGTGTGCTACGATTCATGGGGTCGCAAAGAGTCGGATATGACTGAGGACTGAACTGAACTGAACTGAATATTCTATATCAACAAAATAACAAGTGAAAATACTCAAAATTTAATTGAAGCCAATACATACATATGGGAAGAGGAAAATATATATGTCAATATTTGTAGAATGCATCAATATAAAAGTATAAAAATACAGACAAATTGGACAAAATAAAGAGCTGAGAAACAAACCCTCATATATATGGAGAAGAGAATGACAGAGATGGAAACGTCTCAGAAGAGAAAAGATAGATTCTTCAACAACTGTCCTTCAACAAGATTTGACTATATGAGAAAATAGAGCCACTGTCATATACTAAAATTTATTACATATAAATGAAATAATTAAACATAATAATTAAAATAATGAAAAATCTTAGCTCTTAAATGTGGATATAAAATATTAGACTTTAAAACAAAGCAGTGACAGATTTTTGAAACAGGATATGAAAACACATACTATTAGAACTAAGTTTCATTAACTACATTAAAATAAAAAACTTCATATAACCGAGTGTATAATACACAAAATTATAAATCATGCTAAGGAGTGCCTTGGAGAGTTTACAACACATGTGTTTACAATGCAAGTAATAGCATAAGAGTAGCACCTCGACACACAAGTAAGTCTTTACCTCATTTAGTATTTTGAAACTTAAGTAGTACCTGTTTTATGTCAAGCACAGCTCTTGAGATATAGTGATGAACAACAGAAAAAGAGATATCAATCTTTTGAGTTTACATTTCAGTTAAGAGAGATTAGAGATAATAAACAAGTGTCATATTCGGGGAGGAAACAAACTATTGATGAGAGTTGGTAGTGGAGACTGGAAGATGAATTTCAATTTTAGGTCTAATTGTCAGGGTAAGAAGCTTTTTTGAAATCCTTCTGAGTGAAGACTTAAATTTGAAGTTAGCTTTTCACATATCCACTGTTGAGACATACAGAAGAAATGTTGCAAAAACTCTAATGTTGGAGATAATGAGTGGTGTTTTAAAGGAATACAACTTCAAAATAATAAAGATTTACAAATGACATAATTGTAAAGTGAGAAAAGGACATAAATGGGCAATTAAAAATAGAAAAGCAGGTCATTTTATACACATATGAAATATGCTCAAACTCACTGGCATACACATTAAAAAGTATTCTAATCCCAGGGATGAGGGAGCCTGGTGGGCTACCGTCTGTGGGGTCACACAGAGTCGGACACGACTGAAGCAACTTAGCAGCAGCAGCAGCAGTTATACAAATGATAAAATTTTTGAAGTCTGATCATACCATATGTTGGTGATAATGGGTTTTCTTGTACAATTATTATGGGAGTACAAATTAGTACACATATTTTGGGAAATCAATGTGAAACCAAGTACTCTTTCATCTTCTTAGTCTTTCATTTCCTTGGTTAATTTCATCCTTAAGTATTTTATTCTTTTATTGATGCTATCATAAATAGAATTGTTTTCTTGATTTCCTTTTTAGATGAATTGTTGTTGACATAAAGAAACACAGCTAATAAAGACTTTGCATCCTGCAAATTTACTGAATTCATTCATTAGTTCTAACAGTTTTAGTGGTGTCTTTAGGATGGCAATCCTCTCCAGGACTATTGCCTGGAAAATCCCATAGACAGAGAAGCCTGGTCGGCTACAGCCCACGGGATCGCAAAGAGTCAGACACGACTGAGCGACTTCACGTCACTTCACTTCACTTAGGACTGTCTACACACAGGATCATGCCATCTATAAACAGGTATAATTTTACTTCTTTTCTGATTTGGAGTCTTTTTATTTCTTTTTCTTGCCTGATTGCTCTTTCTAATCATTCTAGTACTGTGTTGAATAAAAGTGGTAGTAGTGGGATTCTTGCCTTATACCATATCTTAAAGGAAAATTTTTCTGTTTTCCCTATTAATTATGATGTTCAGTTCAGTTCAGTTCATTTGCTCAGTTGTGTCTGACTCTTTGCGACCCCATGAATCACAGCACATCAGGCCTCCTTGTCCATCAACAACTCCCGGAGTTCACTCAGACTGGCGTCCATCGAGCAGTGATGCCATCCAGCCATCTCATCCTCTGTCGTCCCCTTCTCTTCCTGCCCCCAATCCCTCCCAGCATCAGTCTTTTGCAGTGAGTCAACTCTTCGCATGAGGTGGCCAAAGTACTGGAGTTTCAGCTTCAGCATCATTCTCTCCAAAGAAATCCCAGAGCCAATCTCCTTCAGAATGGACTGGTTGAATCTCCTTGCAGTCCAAGGGACTTTCGAGAGTCTTCTCCAACACCACAGTTCAAAAGCATCAGTTCTTTGGCGCTCAGCTTACGTTAGCTGTGGGGTTTTCATAAATTGTCCTTATTTTTTTGAGAACATTTTCTTTTGTAGGCGTTTCTATCTATTTTGTTGAGAGGGTTTATCATGATTGAATGATAAGTTTTGTTAAATGCCTTTTCTGCATCTATTGAGATGACCATGTAGGTTTTATCTTTCTTTCTGGTAATGTAGTATATCACACTGATTGATTTGTATATGTTAAACTCACTTTGGAATGTAGTTTCTTAATGTGTTATTCAATTTTGTAAGTACTTTATTGAGTTTTTTGCATCTATATTCAAGAGGGATTTGGCCTTAGTTTTCTTTTCTTGCAGTATTTTTGTATGTCTTGTGTATCAGGGGGATGCTGGTCTCATGAGTTTGGTATTAAATGCTCCATTTCCATTTTTTGAAAAAAATCAAGAAAAATCAGTATTAATTCCTTTCTGAATGTTTGGTAGAACTCAGCCTTAAAGTCATCTGGTCCTGGGCTTTTTGTCCTTGGGAGATTCTGATGACTATTTTAATCTCCTTATTTATAATTCAACTGAGATTTTCTAATTCTTCTTGATTCAGTCTTGGTAGGTTGTATGTTTCTAGCACTTTATCAACTTCTAAATTACCCAGTATATTTGCATATTATTGTTTGTAATTGCTCCTTATAATCATTTTTATTTCTGAAAAAATGTGCTTAATATCTCCTTTCCCATTTCTGAATTTATTTGAGTTTCCTTTTTTCACTTAGTATTTTGTTGATTTTGTTATTTCCTTTAAAAAAAAAAACTAACATAGCTTTTCTAGTTTTTTTTTTTAATTATTTTTCTATTCTGTATTTATTTCTACCCTACCTTTATTGTTTCTTTGCTTTTATTAACTTTGGTTTAATTTCTTCTTCTTTGTCTACGTCCTTGAGGTGTAAAGTAAGATTGTTTATTGGAGATCTTTATTGTTAACATAAACATTTATTACTATAAATCTGGTTCTTAATGCTGCATTCCATAAGTATAGTAAGCTGTGCTTTCATTTTTTGAGATATTTAAAGAATATTCTTCTGATTTCCTGTGCAATCCAGTGGTTTAAACATGTGTTCAGTTCAGTTCAGTCACTCAGTTGTGTCCGACTCTTTGCGACCCCATGAATCACAGCACACCAGGCCTCCCTGTCCATCACCAACTCCCGGAGTTCACTCAAACTCCTGTCCATTGAGTCCATGATGCCATCCAGCCATCTCATCCTCTGTTGTCCCCTTCTCCTCCTGCCCCCAATCCCTCCCAGCATCAGAGTCTTTTCCAATGAGTCAACTCTTCGCATGAGGTGGCCAAAGTATTGGAGTTTCAGCTTCAGTATCAGTCCTTCCAATGAACACCCAGGGCTGATCTCCTTCAGAATGGACTGGTTGGATCTCCTTGCAATCCAAGGGACTCTCAAGAGTCTTCTCCAACACCACAGTTCAAAACCATCAATTCTTGGGCGCTTAGCTTTCTTCACAGTCCAACTCTCACATCCATATATGACCACTGGATAAACCATAGCCTTGACTAGGCAGATTTCTGTTGGTAAAATAATGTCTCTGCTTTTTAATATGCTAAGTTGGTCATAACTTTCCTTCCAAGGAGTAAGCATCTTTTAATTTCATTACTGTAATCACCATCTGCAGTGATTTTGGAGCCCCCCAAAATTAAGTCAGCCACTGTTTCCACTGTTTCCCTATTTCCCATGAAGTGATGGGACCAGATGCCATGATCTTAGTTTTCTGGATGTTGGTCTTTAAGCCAACTTTTTCATCTCCTCTTTCACTTTCATCAAGAGACTCTTTAGTTCCTCTTCACTTTCATATCATATGGTGTTCTCTGCATATCTGAAGTTATTGATATTTCTCCTGGCAATCTTGATTTCAGCTTGTTATTCTTCTAGCCCAGTGTTTTTCATGATGTACTGTGCATATAAGTTAAATAAGCAGGGTGATAATATACAGCCTTGATGTAATCTTTTTCCTATTTGGAACCAGTCTGTTGTTTTATGTCCAGTTCTAACTGTTGCTTCCTGACCTGTATATAGATTCATAAAGAGGCAGGTCAGGTATGTTAGTATCCTATTATTTGTGAATTTTCCTGTTTTTTTGCTATTATCAATTACTGGTGTCATTACACTGTGCTTACAGAAGATCTATGGCATAATCTTGGTCTTTATAAGTTTATTGAGACGTTTTGTGATCTAACATTTGTTCTATAATGGGTTATGATCTGTGTACATTTCAGAGTAGCATGTATATTCTACTGTTTGGTGTATGTTTTAAATAGCATATGGCAGGATTTTTTTTGCTCCATGGTATTTAAAATATGCTTTCCCCCCTGTATCTTAATATACATGTTATAACAAATGTCCTTTTACTCTATATGTTAAAATAAATATTAACTAGAGGGCTTCCCTGATAGCTCAGTCGATAAAGAATCCACTGGCAATGCAGGAGACCCCAGTTTGATTATTGCATTGGGAAGGTCCTGTGGAGCAGGGAATGGCTACCTACTCCAGTATTCTGGCCTAGAGAATTCCATAGTACATGGGATCACAAAGAGTTGGACATGACTGAGTGACTTTCACTTCACTTCATGATTTCAGGACACTTCCAATTCTTTCTCTTTATGAAAATACTATATCAAATATAAAAAATTAAAGAATACTGAAATACAGAAGTAAAAATGAAGTACTTATAAGCTTATAAGACAGTGATGATAGCTATCATCTTTTTTCTATTCAATTTGTGATAATTTATTACCAATATTTTCCTTGTTTCTATAACCTTCAAAACATGTGGCATTTGAATTTGGATTTTATATGTAAAATCTGACTGAAATCTTTACTAATAAAGTCTTACAAAATCCTTTAACACATATTTTTAGATATTCAGTACTTTTGTTAAGGTCTGTTCATATCTAAGTTCTTATACATATCGCAAATTGTTCTCTTGAAAAGTATTCATTTATTCCCACTTCAAATATATGAAAGGGCTCATTTAAAGCCCTCATTTTCCAACACTGGATATTATATTTCATTCTCTTACCAACTTATGGGTCATAAAAATAGCATTTCATTGATTTAATCTGAACATACATAAAAATTAAACTATCTTTGAATATACTTCATGACCATTTCAACTTTTCTTTTACAGTTTCTTTTAGTTTATTTTATCCAATTTTTCTCTGTATTACCATAACTAAAATAGTCTTCAGTAAAATAATCAGTGCATCTCATTTTATTTTCAATTTGATTTTATACCTACTTCATTATTTCACTTTTGTTCTTATTCCCAATTAGACTAGGATATTGCCACCTTTCCTTCTCCCTCTCTTTGACAATATATAAACTTCTCTTGTACTCTTAACTGCTGATTATATACGTTATTAACATAGATTCTTCATTAATTCATTTAAGTTTCAACTTCATGAAAGAAACGTATAGATTACAGCAATAAAAAGTGAGTACTAGAGTACACTTTCATTTCCTACATTTTGTTTCTACTTAGAAATATTATGACATGGAATTGTTACTTCTAAATTTTGTAATACAATTTTGATGCTGATCTTATCTCCTTCTAATTGACTTTTCAGATATTTTTAATACAACTGTCATCCTAATATATGAGGATCTCCACTATTTTTTTTAATGAAAACTCTCAATAAATTAGCTTTTCTTTCTTACATCCTTTCTCCTCCACCTTAATATCCTAATTTAATTACTTCAACATTCTTGCAACACACAGATTTTACTGACCCTCTCCCTTTGTTGCCTCAACAAATTTAACCCTAGACGAATGCAATTCTCAGTTTTTTTGAATTAATTTTTATTTTTTAGTTTGTTTTGCTTTACAATACTGTATTCGTTTTGCTATACATTGACATGAATCAGTCACGAGTGTACATGAACTCCCAGTTTTGTTTTAGTATTCATTTTGGCTTGTATCAAGGGAAGTCAAATCTATTGAATAAAGTCACACAAAAAGGATGCATACACTGTAACCATACAAACTCTCTGATCACTCTCAGCTCATCACTAGGAATTGTTATGATTCTCTGCATAATTCATATATTTACCATCAATCACAAACACTTGAAACCAACTCGAATTCCCTCAAACATCTGAACAACTCCCTGCACTTCCTTTCATCTTGCCTTATACTTCTCAGTAACAACAGTAGCCATCAGATCTATCAACATGCAAACTTACCCACATCTACACCCATCCTGTTCTTCTTTCCTACTAAAATGAAGGAACTCTCTCTTCCCATACTGAGGATCAATCTCTCATTTGGAATTTACCCTTCTACTGCTTACTCTCAAACAGATCTTTGTCATTAACTTTTAAACTACTTTAATCTTTTTCACTAGAAAAACCTCTCATCCCTCTTTTTATAGCTATTACCTGGTTTCTTTACCTTACATAAAACCTGTCTTTATTTCCCTACTGTTCATTGTGTCTTCACTTCCTTAAATTTATTAACTCCAAGGACACCAATAATCTCTATGTTGCTAAGCACAGTAGTTTGTGAATACATGCTCAGCCATGTCTGACTCTTTGCAACCCAATGGGCTGTAGCCCACTAGTCTCCACCATCCATGGAATTTTTCTGGCAAGAATACTGGAGTAGTTTCTGTTTCCTCCTCCTAGGGATCTTCCTGACCCAGGCATAGAACCTGATCTCCTGCACTGGCAGGCAGATTCTTTACCACTGTGCCACCCGAGACTGTTATTTAATTGTACTGAAAATTTATATTCATCTGCTCATAACTTTTAGCTACTTCTGGCCAAAGTATCCCTATTTATGGTAAAGAGTTTTGCAACAAGGTTTACTTGATTGATGTTATCCTCACAATCCTAATTATCATTGGGCTTACCAAATCAGAATACTTTTTCAGTGCTGCTCAACAACTGGGAAAAGAACAAGCACAGGATTAAGGCAAAGTTAATCATAAAAATGTGAAATGCTAGGCTGGATGAAGTACAAACTGGATTCAAGATTGCTGGGAAAATATAAATGACCTCAGAAATGCAGGATATGCATGACACCACCCTTATGGCAGAAAGCGAAGAAGAGCTAAAGAGCTCCTTGATGAAAGTGAAAGAGGAGAGTGATAAAAGTTGACTTAAAATTCAACATTGAAAAACTAAAATCATGGCATCTGGACCCATCACTTCATGGCAGATAAATGGGGAAACAATGGAAACAGTGACAGACTATTTTTTGGGCTCCAAAATCACTTCATATGGTGACTGCAGCCATGGAATTAAAAGATGCTTGCTCCTTGGAAGAAAAACTATGACCAACCTAGATAGCATATTAAAAAAACAGAGACATTACTTTGCTGACTAAGATCTGTCTAGTCAAGGCTATGGTTTTTCCAGTAGTCATGTATAGATGTGAGAGCTGGACAATAAAGAAAGCTAAGAGTCAAAGAATTGACGCTTTTGAGCTGTGATGTTGGAGATTTTTGGGAATCCCTTAGATTGCAAGGAGATAAAACCAGTCAATCCGAAAGGAAATAAGTCCTGAATATTCATTGGAAGGACTGATGCTGAAGTTGAAACTCCAATATTTTGGCCACCTGATGTGAACAACTGACTTTGGAAAAGCTCCTGATGCTGGGAAAGATTGAAGGCAGGAGGAGACGAAGACGAGAGAGGATGAGATGGTGGTGGCATCACCAACTTTATGGACATAAGGTTTAGCAAGCTCTAGAAGTTAGTGATGGACAGGAAAGCCTGCATGCTGCAGTCCCTGGGGTCGCAGACTCAGACATGACTGAGTGGCTGAACTGAAATGAATCATAAAAAATGTGCCAAGCACATCTGTGAGATTATTTCCCTCATCACTTCTAGGAAAATTATACAAGCAATAACACCAAGTATATTAATAGCTTTTGCTTCTGAACTTGGTTGTTGAACAGCTTTACTCCTCTCTTTCATGGAAAGAATTACATATATAATCTACACATTCTTTACATTGGCATAGCTTTCATTGTTTTCTTTTTGTCACACTGTTTTATAAATTTTATGTTCAGTTCAGTTGCTCAGTCATGTCTGACTCTTTGCGACCCCATGATTCGCAGCATGCCAGGCCTCCCTGTCCATCACCAACCCCCTGAGTTCACTCAGACTCACGTCCATCGAGTCAGTGATGCCATCCAACTATCTCATCCTCTGTTGTCCCCTTCTCCTTCTGCCCGCAATCCCTCCCAGCATCAGAGCATATTCCAATGAGTCACTACTTCGCATGAGGTGGCCAAAGTGCTGGAGTTTGAGCATTAGCATGATTACATCCAAAGAAATCCCAGGGCCGATCTCCTTTAGAATGAACTGGTTGGATCTCCTTGCAGTCCAAGGGACTCTCAGGAGTCTTCTACAACACCGCAGTTCAAAAAGATCAATTCTTTGGCGCTTAGCCTTCTTCACAGTCCAACGCTCACATCTATATATGACCACAAGAAAAACCATAGCCTTGATTAGACAGACCTTAGTCAGCAAAGTAATGTCTCTGCTTTTGAATATGATATCTAGGTTGGTCATAACTTTTCCAAGGAGTAAGCGTCTTTTAATTTCATGCCTGCAGTCACAATCTGCAGTGATTTTGGAGCCCAGAAAAATAAAGTCTGACACTGTTTCTACTGTTTCCCCATCTATTTCCCATGAAGTGATGGGACCAGATGCCATAATCTTCGTTTTCTGAAGGTTGAGCTTTAGGCCAACTTTTTCACTCTCCTCTTTCCCTTTCATCAGAAGGCTTTTTAGGTCCTCTTCACTTTCTGCCATAAGGGTAGTGTCATCTGCATATCTGAGGTTATTGATATTTCTCCCGGCAATCTTGATTCCAGCTTGTGTTTCTTCTAGTCCAGCGTTTCTATGATGCACTCTGCATAGAAGTTAAATAAGCAGGGTGACAATATACAGCTTTGACATAATCGTTTCCCTATTTGGAACCAGTCTGTTGTTCCATGTC
The DNA here is from genome assembly GCA_006408695.1 of Aepyceros melampus. NCBI lineage: Eukaryota > Metazoa > Chordata > Mammalia > Artiodactyla > Bovidae > Aepyceros > Aepyceros melampus. The sequence continues at coordinate 12,601 of SJXQ01010867.1, read as the reverse complement.
CAGTTCTAACTGTTGCTTCCTGACCTGCATTCAGATTTCTCAAGAGGCAGGTCAGGTGGTATGGTATTCCCATCTCTTTCTGAATTTTCCAGTTTATTGTGATCCACACAGTCAAAGGCTTTGGCATAGTCAATAAAGCAGAAACAGATGTTTTTCTGGAATTCTCTTGCTTTTCCCATGATCCAGCAGAAGTTGTCAATTTGATCTCTGATTCCTCTGCCTTTTCTAAAACCAGCTTGAACATCCAGAAGTTCATGGTTCACGTATTGCTGAAGCCTGGCTTGGAGAATTTTGAACATGACTTTACTAGCATGTGAGATGAGTGCAATTGTGTGGTAGTTTGAGCATTTTTTGGCATTGCCTTTCTTTGGAACTGGAATGAAAACTGACCTTTTCCAGTCCTGTGGCCACTGCTGAGTTTTCCAAATGTGCTGGCATATTGAGTGCAACACTTTCACAGCATCATTTTTCAGGATTTGAAATAGCTCCATTGGAATTTCATCACCTCCAACTAGCTTTGTTCTTAGTGATGCTATCTAAGGCCCACTTGACTTCACATTCCAGGATGTCTGGCTCTAGGTGATTGATCACACCATCGTGATTATCTGGATCATGAAGTTTTTTTTGTACAGTTCTTCCGTGTATTCTTGCCACCTCTTCTTAATATCTTCTGCTTCTGTTAGGTCCAGACCATTTCTGTCCTTTATCGAGCCCATCTTTGCATGAAATGTTCCCTTGGTATCTCTAATTTTCTTGAAGAGATCTCTAGTCTTTCCCATTCTATTGTTCCATGTCCAGTTCTAACTGTTGCTTCCTGACCTGCATTCAGATTTCTCAAGAGGCAGGTCAGGTGGTATGGTATTCCCATCTCTTTCTGAATTTTCCAGTTTATTGTGATCCACACAGTCAAAGGCTTTGGCATAGTCAATAAAGCAGAAACAGATGTTTTTCTGGAATTCTCTTGCTTTTCCCATGATCCAGCAGAAGTTGTCAATTTGATCTCTGATTCCTCTGCCTTTTCTAAAACCAGCTTGAACATCCAGAAGTTCATGGTTCACGTATTGCTGAAGCCTGGCTTGGAGAATTTTGAACATGACTTTACTAGCATGTGAGATGAGTGCAATTGTGTGGTAGTTTGAGCATTTTTTGGCATTGCCTTTCTTTGGAACTGGAATGAAAACTGACCTTTTCCAGTCCTGTGGCCACTGCTGAGTTTTCCAAATGTGCTGGCATATTGAGTGCAACACTTTCACAGCATCATTTTTCAGGATTTGAAATAGCTCCATTGGAATTTCATCACCTCCAACTAGCTTTGTTCTTAGTGATGCTATCTAAGGCCCACTTGACTTCACATTCCAGGATGTCTGGCTCTAGGTGATTGATCACACCATCGTGATTATCTGGATCATGAAGTTTTTTTTGTACAGTTCTTCCGTGTATTCTTGTCACCTCTTCTTAATATCTTCCATTTCTGTTAGGTCCATACCATTTCTGTCAATTATCGAGCCCATCTTTGCATGAAATGTTCCCTTGGTATCTCAAATTTTCTTGAAGAGATCTCTAGTCTTTCCCATTCCATTCTTTTCCTCTAATTCTTTGCATTGATCGCTGAATAAGGCTTTCTTATCTCGTCTTGCTATTCTTTGGAACTCTGCATTCAGACGCTTATATCTTTCCTTTTCTCCTTGGCTTTTCGCCTCTTTTCTTTTCACATCTATTTGTAAGGCCTACCCAGACAGCCATTTTGCTTTTTTGCATTTATTTTCCATGGGGATGGCCTTGGTCCCTGTCTCCTCTACAATGTCACAAACTTCATTCCATAGTTCATCAGGCACTCTCCTATCAGCTCTAGGCCCTTAAATCTATTTCTCACTTCCACTGTATAATCATAAGGGATTTGATTTAGGTCATACCTGAATTGTCTGGTGGTTTTCCCTGTTTTCTTCAATTTCAGTCTGAATTTGGTAATAATGTGTTCATGATCTGAGCCACAGTCTTGTGGCTCTTGTTTTCGTTGACTATATAGAGCTTCTCCATCTTTGACTGCAAATAATATAATCAGTCTGATTTTGGTGTTGACCATCTGTTGATGTCCATGTGTAGAGTCTTCTCTTGTATTGTTGGAAGAGGGTATTTGCTTTTTCTCTATTTATTGGGTATAACAAAGTTAATTCTTGGTTCTAGTAATATGAACCAAGTCTGGTCTCTTAGACTTTATTCCTATTTAACTGAGACTCTTACTTTTTTGTATATCTTTATATGTTTTTGAACAAGTGGCTCTTGTTTTCGTTGACTATATAGAGCTTCTCCATCTTTGACTGCAAATAATATAATCAGTCTGATTTTGGTGTTGACCATCTGTTGATGTCCATGTGTAGAGTCTTCTCTTGTATTGTTGGAAGAGGGTATTTGCTTTTTCTCTATTTATTGGGTATAACAAAGTTAATTCTTGGTTCTAGTAATATGAACCAAGTCTGGTCTCTTAGACTTTATTCCTATTTAACTGAGACTCTTACTTTTTTGTATATCTTTATATGTTTTTGAACAGTAGCAGACCTCAGGCTTTGTTAACTATCAGCCATTTCAGCTTATTTTACTCTATAATTTTTTATCATTGCTACTAAAAGTTACTATTATTATTATTATCCTGAATTGACTCCCAAACATGAGTCAAGTCTCACATGCTAGTAAAGTAATGCTCAAAATTCTCCAAGAAGCAGCCATGAAATTAAAAGACGCTTGCTCCTTGGAAGAAAAGTTATGACCAACCTAGATAGCATGTTGAAAAGCAGAGAAATTTCTTTGCTAACAAAAGTCCATCTAGTCAAGGCTATGGTTTTTCCTGTGGTCATGCATGGATGTGAGATTTGGACTGTGAACAAAGCTGAGTGCTGAAGAATTGACACTTTTGAACTGTGGTGTTGGAGAAGACTCTTGAGAGTTCCTTGGACTGCAAAGAGATCCAACCTTTCAATTCTGAAGGAGATCAGCTCTGGGATTTCTTTGGACAGAATCATGCTAATGCTCAAACTCCAGTACTTTGGCCACCTTATGCGAAGTGTTCACTCATTGGAAAAGACTCTGATGCTCGGAGGGATTGGGGGCAGGAGGAGAAGGGGACGACAGAGGAAGAGGATGAGATGGATGGATGGCATCACCGACTCGATGGATGGGAGCCTGAGTGAACTCCGGGAGTTGGTGATGGACAGGGAGGCCTGGCGTGCTGCGATTCATGGGGTCACGAGTTGGACAGGACTGAGTGACTGAACTGAACTGAAGCACTTTATATGTACTCTTTATTTCATTCGTCTATTAATCCTTTTAGATTATAATTATGTCCATTTTACTAATAAAGAAACTGACTTTCAGCTATGTTACATGAATGATAATGAGCACAGAGTTGTTTAGGAGTGAAATGAGATTTTAAGTCAGAGTCTCTTCTCTAATATTTTTGTAAAGCACTTTAACACATATACTTGGTGTATGTATGTCTTTTTAGAACTTAATTTTTGACAGATCACCTTATATTATTATTTATAGATAAAAGCTTGGAAAATAAATCACTAGAGGTAAGCCCATAGTACAAAAGAGTAATAAGGTATCTATATTTTGTTGATAAATATAAAAATTGCTGTTTTACTTCATTTAAATAGGGTTTATTTTACAGTTTATTTATTATATTTATTTGTTTGTTACTCACTTTCCATAACAGAAATACAAAAAATATCTCTATTAGTTTAAATAATTGCAGTAGTTATTTGTATATTAATGTATTTTCTCTCACAGTTAAATTTATTAATACTAATTAATTTTTATCCATCATTTTTTTAATTTTTCATGAAGTAAGGTTTTTAATATAGCATATTTTAATCCCAGAAATAACAACTGAAAGTTAATTTCCTAGGAGATAGATTCATGTTGCATTGGTAGTGAATGAATAAGATATTTGATTACAAAGTCACCAGTGGCATTTTGGAAACAGTAGTTAGTATTAACTTGATGTGGTTACTAAGGCAAATGGAGAAGGAGAAATTGAGTGTAAGGATCTCCTTCTTATAATGATCAAATATATACAGGCATTGTTAGGAGTAATATGTTTTAATTTCAGAACTGAAATTACTTACATATAAAAATCAATCAAATTCATTTAAAATAAGTGTTATATGTTCCTTTTTATTGTATAAGTTGTTAAATTAATTGTCCACCCAAATAGAAACACAGTAAGAGGTAATGGCTTTTCCCAAAATGTGTTTATATTAGAAAGAACCAGAGAGATGACATCTATAGCACCTGGAATTTAAATACAAGGTTGTATTCCTTCAATTAGTTGAATCTTGGAATAAGTGGAGAATTAGTTGAAAAAAACTTTGGGATACATATTTGAAAATAATACCTCATTTAGGTCTCTTTGATGTATATATAATTTGATGTTTATTTGCTTATTTTTAAAAAAGTTTCAGGTAGAAAAATTGCTGACTAAAAATCGAGGGAAAAAGTGGTATCTTGAAGACAAGTGTCTTTCCCAGGTATGTAAAGTCAATTATAATAGCTTCACTTAAATTTAGAAGGAAAAAAAAAATAGAAACATAAAAAATGAGTCTGGTGGTAATTATGTTAGGCAATCATTAAAAGAAGCTTAAAATGCTGGTGGAGATGTGAATTAGGAGTCATGCCATCATTCTTATTTTATAATCTAATCTCTGGGTATTTGCAAAGAGAATTAATTGCTTTTCTGTATCAAAACTATGTGAAATATAGCCTAGTTACATAATATCTTATATCTTAGTAATATAAAAAAGACCAAAGGCTTGGTTTAAATGGTCAGTGATAACTCAGGTTAACTGCCTTTTTTGAAAATTTCAGGTCATAGAGTCAATTTTAAGTCAAAGAGATTGAAGTTAGATATTAGTACTTGAAAATTAGCTTCCCTGGTGACTCAGAGGTTAAAGCGTTTGCCTGCAAGGTGGGAGACCCGGTTCAATCCCTGGATCGGGAAGAACCCCCGGAGAAGGAAATGGCAACCCACTCCAGTATTCTTGCCTGGAAAATCCCATGGACGGAGGAGCCTGGTAGGTTATAGTCCACGGGGTCGCAAAGAGTCAGACACAACTGAGCGACTTCACTCACTCACTCAACTTGAAAATTAATATAAAACCTAAAGTACCTACATGGATTTGACTAATATGTTTGTAAATTTGTATATATCAAGTTTAATCATGCCATTTAGGATAAGTGAAGTTTGGGTAAAATTTAGTTTGAACTAGATAGATGCAATTATCCCCGAACTTTTGCTGCCAGGAAGATGTTTAATGATGTGATACCGGAAGTATCAAGTCACTTCCCAAGATAGTGTCAACTTTCTTGGAAATGAGATAAGAAATTGCTTTCCGCAACAAAGGAAGCAGACAGTACACCCTTGCCTGTCACTGACATATAAGAGATAATGTTGACTACAATTCAGGGCGAAGATTCCCTGAAGAGTCCTTCAATAGAGAAAAGATGCTATTTGCCAAAACAAAATAAGACAAAACAGAATAAGACAGATCTTCACAAAGCATAAATGAAGAGCTTTATTAAATTAAGATGTTAAAAGTTTCTTTAAAGTTAACTCTTAAATCCATTATAAATGTATTAGCAACACCAATGATACAAAATAGCCGCTAACACAAGGTAAAAACTGCGAAGCAAGAAACTTTGTCAGAGACCGACAGAACAACAGCAAAGCTTGGGATGTGAAGAAAAACAGGTCAACTAGACCACAAAGAGGAAAACTCAACCAGTGAAATTGATAGTATTTATGGTTCTCATTATAACAATAAACAAAAGTGTATACTTTTCGTGGTAAAATATTGGCTTAAGTTTTTTCCAGAAATCATATTTTTTTCTTTAAATATCTCAAGTTATTTATCCCAAGTATTAATACCCATAGATCATTCGACAGAGGGAAGGGAGATTAAATAGTAAAAGGGAAAAATCCAGATGTTGGTGATTATGTGAAGGAACTGGCACTCACATTGCTAGAGATAACATGACAACATGTAGAAAACATTTAAGTTTTTAGATTCAAGGACAGAACAATTTCTCTCCTGGAATTGATCCTAGGGAATAATAAAACTAAGAATAAATATTCCTATATTAGAATATTCATTGTAATTTTCAATTATGAAAAAATGGGTATGATGGTTAATTTTATATCAACTTGATTAGACCATGGGGTGCCCAGATATTTTGCTGAACATTATTTAGGGTGTGCCCATGAGGGTATTTAATCAATTTAAGTCAGTGGATGTGAGTAAATCATATTGTTCTCCCTATTGAGGGTGGGCCTCATATCGTTAGTTGAAGGTCTGCACAGAACAAAAGTCTGAGTAAGGACAATTCACTCTTTCTGCCTGTCTTTGAACTGGGCTAGTAGTGAGCCACTCCCTGCCTTTGGACACAGACTCAGACAGGTACTACACCATCAATTCTCTTGGGTCTCCAACTTGGTGACTGCAGATCTTGGTACTTCTCAGCTTCCATGATTGTTTGAGCTAATTCTTTATAAATTCTTTCTTCATTTATTTTCTGTAATTATACATACAGGCCTATTGGTTCTATTTCTCTGGAGAACCCTTAGTAGTATAAGGGGTAATCTAATTCTTCAAAAACAGATAATGGGTTAAAAATTTACACTGATGAGTACAAACATAGAAAACCTGGAATTAAACACTGACTCTCAAATACTCTATACTATTTTCAGAATCTTACTTTTAAAATAGAGTTTTATGTACAATCCTCTGCATATTAAATCAAGTAAGCTTTACTTTCCTCTCTAAGGTATTCCCTGGATTGGTTGCTTGATATATTCTTTACCAACTATAGTGGATTAAAGATGGCCAAAGTGTTGTCACTCCCTCCTGAGAAGTGCACTGTAATTCATATCATCTTACTGACTCTAGACTTCACATGTGTCTTCTGTGACCAATAGAATACCATGGAAATCATAATGTGCCAGTTCTGGGTATTCTTTAAGAAACTTTTATTTTCTGTCTTTTGTAATATAGTCATCATGCAGTCACATAGGAAGGTTCTTATGGCAGACTACTGCAGTCTCTTTTTAAGCAAACCTCCTAATCTCTAGAATCAAGTTTCTAGCCAAAAGAGTAAGTCATCTTCAAGTTGACCCACCAGTTTCAGTTGAGCCCCCTGAGCTGAGGTTACCTAGAACAAGGATGAACTATCTCCTGAGATCTGCATCAGTTAGTTGTTGTTTAGTTGCTAAGTTGTGTTTGACTTTTTTACGAGGCTCTTCTGTCCTTGGGATATCCCAGACAAGAACACTAGAATGGTGTGCCATTTCCATCTCCAGGAGACTCTTCCTGACCCAGGAATCAAAGCCATGTCTTCTGCATTTCAGGCAAATTCTTTACCACTGAGCCAAATCATAAGCATATTAGTGACAGTTATTTCAATATAAACCTATGGTTTCCAAACAGATCTCAGAGTGCTGTAGAGAACCCCCAAAGGTTCCATAGACATTTCAAATTTTCAGGAAAAAACACAATATATGAAAACCATCAGATATTGTATGATTCATTACTTTCATGTAGTTTATAGTTTCAACATTAGAATGGATCACAGTTCTTTCAATGCCAATATATCTTCACAAAGCTGGGTTTTTGGAAGTCCCAGGTAGAAAATAAAGTACTCTGTGAAAATTATTTGAAAATACAGTTTCCAAGGCTTGAGGAATTAAGCAGTGCCCAACAGGTACAGACATCTCATTTGTAAGTAGTTATAGTTATTTAACCGAGAGGAGCTAAACCACCTCCGAGGTCAGGAGTACGGCTGAGAGGAGCTACCCCATGTCCAAGGAGCAGCAGCTGCCTGGGCGCAGGAGGGCTGAGAGGAGCTACTCCACGTTCAAGGTCAATAGGGGTAACCTTGGCCAAGGTAAGGAGCAGTGGCTGTGCTTTGCTGGAGCAGCTGTGAAGAGATACCCCACGTGCAAGGTAAGAGAAACACAAGTAAGACGGTAGGTGTTGCAAGAGGGCATCAAAGGGCAGACACAGTGAAACCATACTCACAGAAAACTAGCCAATCTGATAACATGGACCACAGCCTTGTCTAACTCAATGAAACTAAGCCATGTCATGTGGCCCATGTCACCCAAAACAGACAGGTCACGGTGGAGAGGTCTGACAAAATGTGGTCCACTGGAGAAAGGAATGGCCAACCACTTCAGTACTCTTGCCTTGAGAACCCCATGGACAGTAAGAAAAGGCAAAATGATAAGATACTGAAAGAGGAACTCCCCAGGTTGGTAGGTGTCCAATATGCTACAGGAGATCAGTGGAGAAATAACTCCAGAAAGAATGAAGGGATGGAGTCAAAGCAAAAACAATACCCAGTTGTGGATGTGACTAGTGATAGAAGCAAGGTCCGATGCTGTAAAGAACAGTATTGCATAGGAACCTGGAATGTTAGGTCCATGATCAAGGCAAATTGGAAGCAGGCAAACAGCAGATTGCAAGAGTGAACGTCGACATTCTAGGAATCAGCAAAATAAGATGAACTGGAATGGGTGAATTTAACTCAGATGACCCTTATATCTACTACTGTGAGCAAGAATCCCTCAGAAGAAATGGAGTAGCCATAATGGTCAACAAAAGAGTCTGAAATGCAGTACTTGGATGCAGTCTCAAAAATGACAGAATGATCTCTATTAGTTTCCAAGGCAAAGCATGTAATATCACGGTGATCCAAGCCTATGCCCTAACCAGTAATGCTAAGAAGCTGAAGTTGAACGATTCTATGAAGACCTACAAGACCTTTTAGAACTAACAGGCAAAAAAGATGTCCTTTTATTATAGGGGACTGGAATGCAAAAAGGAAGTCAAGAAATACCTGAGCTAATAGGCAAATTTGGCCTTGGAATACGGAATGAAGCAGGGTTTTTCCAAGAGAACACACTGGTCATAGCAAACACCCTCTTCCAACAACACAAGAGAAGACTCTACACATGGACATCACCAGATGGTCAACACCGAAATCAGATTGATTATATTCTTTGCAGCCAAAGATGGATAAACACTATACAGTCAGCAAAAATAAGACTGGGGGCTGACTGTGGCTCAGATCATGAACTCCTTATTACCAAATTCAGCCTTAAATTGAAGAAAGCAGAGAAAACCACTAGGCCATTCAGGTATGACCTAAATCAAATCCCTTATGATTATACAGTGGAAGTGAGAAATAGATTTAAGGGACTAGATCTGATAGATAGAGTGCCTGATGAACTATGGATGGAGGTTCGTGACATTGTAGAAGAGACAGGGATCAAGACCACCCCCATGGAAAAGAAGTGCAAAAATGCAAAATGGCTGTCTGCAAAGGACTTAAAAATAGCTATGAAAAGAAGAGAAGTGAAAAGCAAAGGAGAAAAGGAAAGATATTCCCATTTGAATGCAAAGTTCCAAAGAATAGCAGGGAGAGATAAGAAAGCATTCCTCAGTGATCAAGGCAAAGAAATAGAGGAAAACAACAGAATGGGAAAGACTAGAGATCTCTTCAAGAATATTAGAGATACCAAGGGAATATTTCATCCAAAGATGGACTTGATAAAGGACAGAAATAGAATGGACCTAATAGAAGCAAAAAACATTAAGAAGAGGTGGCAAGAATACATAGAAGAACTATACAAAAAAGAGCTTCATGACCAAGATAATCACGATGGTGTGATCAATCACCTAGAGCCAGATATCTGGAATGTGAAGTCAAGTGGGCCTTAGAAAGCATCACTACGAACAAAGCTAGTGGAGGTGATGGAATTCCAATTGAGTTACTTCAAATCCTGAAAGATGATGCTGTGAAAGTGCTGCACTCAATTGCCAGCAAATTTGGAAAACTCAGCAGTGGCCACAGGACTGGAAAAGGTCAGTTTTCATTCCAATCCCAAAGAAAAGCAATGTCAAAGAGTGATGAAGCTACTGCACAATTGCACTCATCTCACACACTAGTACAGTAATGCTCAAAATTCTCCAAGCCAGGCCTCAGCAATATGTGAACCATGAACTTCCAGGTATTCCAGCTGGATTTAGAAAAGGCAGACAAACCAGAGATCAAATTACAACATCTGCTGGATAATCAAAAAAGCAAGAGAGTTTCAGAAAAACATCTATTTCTGCTTTATTGACTATGCCAAAGCCTTTGACTGTGTGGATCACAATAAACTGTGGAAAATGAAAGAGATTGGAATACCAGACCACCTACCTGCCTCTTGAGAAAACCATATGCAGGTCAGAAGAAACAGTTAAAACTGGACATGGAACAACAGGGTGGTTCCAAGTAGGAAAAGGAGTATGTCAAGGCTGTATATTGTCACCCTGCTTATTTAACTTCTATGCAGAGTGCATCATGAGAAACTCTGGACTGGAAGAAAGACAAGCTGAAATCAAGATTGCCGGGAGAAATATCAATAACCTCAGATATGCAGATGACACCACCCTTATGGCAGAAAGGGAAGAGGAAATAAAAAGCCTTTTGATGAAAGTGAAAGTGGAGAGTGAAAAAATTGGCTTAAAGATCAACATTCAGAAAACGAAGATCATGGCATCCAGTCCCATCACTTCATGGGAAATATTTGGGGAAACAGCGGAAATAGTGTCAGACTTTACTTTTGGGGGCTCCAAAATCACTGCAGATAATGATTGCAGCCATGAAATTAAAAGCCATTATGACCCATCTAGATAGCATATTAAAAAGCAGAGACATTACCTTGTCAACAGACGTCTGTCTAGTCAATGCTATGGTTTTTCCAGTAGTCATGAATGGATGTTAGAGTTGGATTGTGAAGAAAGCTGAGCACCGAAGAATTGATACTTTTGAACTGTGGTGCTGGCTGGCGAGTCCCTTGGACAGCAAGGAGATCCAACCAGTCCATTCTGAAGGAGATCAGCCCTGGGTGTTCATTGGAAGGACTGATGCTGAAGCTGAAACTCCAATACTTTGTCCACCTCATGCAAAGAGTTGACTCACTGGAAAAGACCTTCATGCTGGTAGGGATTGGGGACATGAGGAGAAGGGGATGACAGAGGATGAGATGGCTGGATGGCATCACTTATTCAATGCACATGAGTTTGAGTGAACTCCGGGAGTTGGTGATGGACAGGGAGGCTTGAGGTGCTGCAGTTCATGGGGTCACAAAGAGTCATACATGACTGAGCTACTGAACTGAACTGAACTGAGGTGATAGTTATTTAGGAATTAACTGTTTTCCTCTGTTTTGTGTGCATTTTTAAAAAAATGGTATTAGGCTATTGCTATATCAACACTTATTAAACTGTTTATCCCACTTCTTAACAAATACAACATTTTTTGTTAGAAGTACTGTGAAAGAAATATTGAGACACGGAGAACCCCATAAACTGAGAGAATCTGGGGAATTCGGCTCCAAATCCTTACAGAATGCTATTTGTTCCATAAAATAAACATTCAATTCATTATAAAAATGTTTATAATAAAATGATTAAGTTAAAATAATATGCAAAATAATTTATATAACATACAGTATTTTATTATGGTCTGAATTCTCTAAGAACTTAATGTAGATATACTTTTTTTAGATAAAGGATGAAAATATATGTTTATTTCTGACTAATGAATTATGGAATGTAGAAAACAAAACCTCAGGCTCTGAGACAGGCTCTTCCTCTAAATTTGATAATTTACTACTGGTGCATGGATGTGTGCTCATTTGCTGCAGTCATGTCTTACTCTGCAACCCTATGGACTGTAGCCTGCCACGCTCCTCTGTCCATGGGATTCTCCAGGCAAGAATACTGGAGTGGGTTGCCATGCCGTTCTCCAGGGGAATCTTCCTGATCCAGGGATCAAACGTGTGTTTCCTTTGTCTCCTACACTGCAGGTATATTCTTTACCCATTGAACCACCTGGGAAGCCCAAAATGGATATAACTATAGAACCAAGGCAGAGGAACCAGAGATCAAATTGCCAACATCCGCTGGATCATGGAAAAAGCAAGAGAGTTCCAGAAAAACATCTATTTCTGCTTTATTGACTATGCCAAAGCCTTTGACTGTGTGGATCACAGTAAACTGTGGAAAATTCTGAAAGAGATGGCAATACCAGACCACCTGACCTGCCTCTTGAGAAATCTGTATGCAGGTCAGGAAGCAACAGTTAGAACTGGACATGGAGCAACAGACTGGTTCCAAATAGGAAAAGGAGTACGTCAAGGCTGTATATTGTCACCCTGCTTATTTAACTTATATGCAGAGTACATCATGAGGAATGCTGGACTGGAAGAAACACAAGCTGGAATCAAGATTGCTGGGAGAAATATCAATAATCTCAGATATGCAGATGACACCACCCTTATGGCAGAAAGTGAGGAGGAGCTAAAAAGCCTCTTGTTGAAAGTGAAAGAGGAGAGTGGGAAAGTTGGCTTAAAGCTCAACATTCAGAAAACGAAGATCATGGCATCTGGCCCCATCACTTCATGGGAAATAGATGGGGAAACAGTAGAAACAGTGTCAGACTTTGTTTTTTTGGGCTCCAAAATCACTGCAGATGGTGACTGCAGCCATGAAATTAAAAG
>SJXQ01010866.1:113519-243792 GCA_006408695.1 Aepyceros melampus | reverse complement strand
TGGGAGTTCATGTACACTCGTGGCTGATTCATGTCAATGTATAGCAAAACGAATACAGTATTGTAAAGCAAAAAAAACTGAAAAATAAAAATTAATTAAAAAAATATTTTAGGAGAATAAGGAGTTTCCACAACACCAGGCAGAAAAAGAACTCATGTCCTTGGGAGTCTTTAGAGTAACGATATTGTTATGAAGCATCAGTTCAGTTCAGTTCAGTTGCTCAGTCGTGTCCGACTCTTTGTGACCCCATGAACCGCAGCACATTAGGCCTCCCTGTCCATAACAAACTCCCAGAGTTTACCCAAACTTATGTCCATTGAGTCGGTGATACCATCTAACCATCTCATCCTCTGTCATCCCATTCTCCTCCTGCCCTCAATCTTTCCCAGCATCAGGGTCTTTTCAAATGAGTCAGCTCTTCATATCAGGTGGACAAAGGATTGGAGTTTCAGCTTCAACATCAGTCCTTCCAATGAACATCCAGGACTGATCTCCTTTAGGATGGACTCTTTGGATCTCCTTGCAGTCCAAGGGACTCTCAAGAGTCTTCTCCAACACCACAGTTCAAAAACATCAATTCTTCGGCGCTCAACTTTCATTATAGTCCAACTCTCACATCCATACATGACTATTGGAAAAACTATAGCCTTGACTAGATGGACCTTTGTTGACAAAGTAATGCCTCTGCTTTTTAATATGCTGTCTAGGTTGGTCATAACTTTCCTTCCAAGGAGTAAGCGTCTTTTAATTTCATGGCTGCAGTCACCATCTGCAGTGATTTTGGAACCCCAAAAAATAAAGTCAGCCACTGTTTCCACTGTTTCCCTATCTATTTGCCAGTAAGTGATGGGACCGGATGCCTTGATCTTATTTTTCTGAATGTTGAGCTTTAAGCCAACTTTTTCACTCTCCTCTTTCACTTTCATCAAGAGGTTCTTAAGTTCTTCCTCACTTTCTGCCATTATGAAGCATCAGTTCAGTTGCTCAGTCGTGTCCAACTCTCTGTGACCCCATGAATTGCACATGCCAGGCCTTCCTGTCCATCACCAAATCCTGGAGTTCACTCAAACTCACATCCATCGAGTTGGTGATGCCATCCAGCCATCTCATCCTCAGTCGTCCCCTTCTCCTCCTGCCCCCAATCGCTCCCAGCATCAGAGTCTTTTCCAATGAGTAAACTCTTTGCATGAGGTGGCCAAAGTACTGGACTTTCAGCTTCAGCATCATTTCCTCCAAATAACACCCCAGACTGATCTCCTTTAGAATAGACTGATTGGATCTCCTTGCAGTCCAAGGGACTATTTGTTATTAAATATGACACATATAAATCAACTTGGTAGTATTAGATTCTAAGTGTTGGTGATGTTATAATGAAAATGGAGATTGTTAAATGCTTTGTGTGCTGCAGGATTTGTTTGATATCCATGGATTTGGTAAAGAAAAGGGTGGTTAACATATTTTGACATTTTGAGAAGCTTGTCCTACTTGCTAAAGAGGCAAAACTTCACATGTTCTAGCAGCAGCTCCCTGGATAGGAGTCTAATTTTTATATTGTGGTTTTTTTCCTGGAATAAAGCTCAATTTTGTTCTTTTATTTCCATTTTATAAAAACAATCTTCTTATTTTAAAAATTTAATACTACAATATTGCTATAAAAATAAAACTATTGGGCTTCATTGAATAGAATCTACATTTTCAGAAGAGTTTTTTCTTCATATTGTAGAAGTCTTGTAGTTTAAAGAGACTTATGAGCACAGAGTATTTTTGAAACTTTGACTATATTGGTTTAAATACAGCAGGGGTTCATAGATAAAATTATTGAGAAATAAAACTTGAAGGTCAGTCGGAGCCAGGCTATGATCTAATTGAAGAGGTCCTGGAACTAAAGAGGATCATGGAGTTCAGGGTGGGGATTTGATGGTTACAATCTATGGAATCAGAATGGAAAGATGGTAGCTTATTCAACAAACGCTTGCTGAAAATCTACAACTGTATCGGACATTTGCAATTTTTGTGTCAGGAATTTTTTCTGTACTTTATTGAGATTTTTCAGATATTCCATAATGTAATAGAATCTTGTTTTTAAGTTTGTAAGAACTTCCTTCTAAAATCTCTCTGTGCTTGACCAGTGATGACCAGAAAATGGAAGCTCTTTCAAATCTAGTCAGAAATGAGGGGAAATAGGGAGAACAAGACTCTGTGGAAAATGCTCTGTTATTAGTTTCATGAAGCTGAATTTTGAGCACCACTAATGGGAACACTGCTGCTGACCTGAATATCATGGCACATGGGTAAATTCTGAAAGGCATCCAGGTTGAAAACCTCTTAGGAATTTTCAGCTGGTAGGTAGCACCTGCTGTTATAGTCTAACACACACCCAGAGCTTGGGTATGATGTGCTGTCTGCTGCATTTATCATTTTGTCTGTGCCAGACGCCAAAGTAGAAAATAAAAGTTGAATAAACGTTTCTATAACCCAATTATGACAGTTTAAACCAGGTGGATCTACCTGGAGTTTGAACCACAAAAAATTTCAAAATTCATCTTTCCCTTTGCTCAGTCTAAAGATTTCTCAACCTTAGCACTGTTAACTTTTGAGCTGGATAATCCTTTGTAATGAGGGGCTATCTGTGACTTATAAAGACATTTAGCAGTGTCCCTGGCCTCTACCCACTAGAGGCCAGTAGTTTTCTTCCTCAGCATGTCCATCAAGAAAATAAATAAATAAATAAAATAACTGTGGACACTTCCAAATGTCCCCTGGGACAATATTTCCCTCCCCTGGCCTCTACCCACTTGAGAACCACTGCTCTGTTTAGAGATTCAACCTATGCTGAAATATTCCAAATGACTCTGAGGTCCACAGAATCAAGAGAACGTTAAGAGAACATGGAATAAGGCTCAGAAAAAGCCATTCAATTTGGCAGTGTGAACACCGTAAGAGATGAAAAGACACAATTCTAATGGAGTGAGAGTAATGTAAACTCTATTCAAGTTTTGAGAGAAAGAAAGATGTGCTTTTTTTAAAGTAGAAATTGGCTGCTTTTCTGTAAGTTGGCATGAAGGAGAGAAGTAGGCTGATAGTTGGCAGGCCTCAGTGCCTCACTGAAAGTTGTCCTGAACAAATAGAAACACGTGTTGTGTGTTTTTTTTTTGGTTGTTTGTTTGCTTAACTTAGGACTGTCCCTCCAGGTTAGAGACAGCTGAGCAGATTTAAAGTCAGGAAAGAGTTAATAGAAAAGAGACTGAAGGCAAACATAGAAAAAGGAAACAGAGGTGGAAGGAAGAGTCCAAGGGGAGCAATGAGAGCTGGAGGGTATCTCAAAGCAGACAGAATAACATGGCTCAAAGAATTTGAATCCAGAATTGTACTGTGTGAAGTTGACATTCTGGGTACATCATTTTTGAGATGTGTGTCCTTGAAGATTTTTTTAATCTCTTAAAGTTTGCATTTTCTTGTATGCAAAATGGGAATCATAACTCCCAAACTTGAAGGATCCTAGGATGTGAAAATGTGATGATGTTTGTGGGCATGTAATACAGGGCCTTCCCAAAATAGAAAAGCTATAGAATTGGTACTGAGGACAACACAGGTTCTATGTGTGGTGGTTACCACAGTGACTACTATGAGGGTCCTTGCAGTCCAGGTGCAGGGAAGGTTGACAGCAAGATGTGGGCGTGACCCGGTAGGCATAAGAGAAAGATGAACATTAAAAGGCTTGGCTGAACCACAGACCCAGACTGAGCCAATAATCACCAGCTTTCTTAATAAATATCTGAAATGGGTGCACAGAGAAGAAATGCGATGTCTAATCTGCTAGGAGCATTGGCAAGCAAGAGAGATGACAGGTAAAGAACTGTAGAAAGTTTGGGAATGGAGACACCCAGGCCAGCCTCTTAGTGGGACAGCAGGGAGGAGTGCTGCTTGATTCTGTGGTCTAGGTGCTGCCTATACCACCAGAGCATACCTTCTCTATAGGAGTGGGACTTTGTGCTGAAATCCCAGCCTTTAAGTGGCATCTCTCCTGTGTAACTGCTCAATAAATATCATATGAGTGAGCAATAGCATTGAAGCATAAATGAGGGAAAAGCTTCTTTTCTGAAATGAACTCTTCTTTCAAACGTTTAAATTTTTTTTTACATTTTATTTTTTTAATTAATTTTTCTTTTTTAGTTTGTTTTGCTTTACAATACTGTATTCATTTTCCTATACATCGACATGAATCAGCCACGAGTGTACATGAACTCACAATCCCGACCCCCATCTCCCCCCTCCCGCCCCACACCATCTCTCTGGATTATTCCCGTGCATCAGTCCCAAGCATCCTGCATCCCGCATCAAAATGAACTCTTCTTTCAAACCTTTTAAATTTTTATAGCAATTAAATTGCAAATTACAAATCATGTTGGTGAATTTTGTATGTCAACTTGATTGGGACTTGGAATGTGCAGATATTTCATCAAACATTGTCCTAGTTGCCTGTGAGGATGTTTTTGGATGAGATTATCATTTGAATCAGTAGAATGAGTAAAGGAGATTGTCCTACTTAATGTAGGAGACCCGAATCCAAACAGGTGAAGGACTGAATGAAACAAAAAGGCTCATCCTCCCATGAGAGGAGAGAGCTCTTTCTGATTAACTGATTGCACTGGGATATCAGTCTTTTCTCACATTGGACTTGAACTATCAGTTCTTGTACCTCGAGCCTGCCATTCTGGACTGGAATTTATACCATCATCAGCCCTCCTGATTCTCAGGCCTGTGTATTCCAACTGCAACTCTATATAATGGATGTAACTTAATTTTTATATTTGCTGTTTAACTGTACCTTGTTTTCAATATAAATTACTATAGACATTTGTAGAATTAAAATCAATTTTAAGGCAATGATAGTGAAAAAAATTTGCAAATCTGTGATATCACAGATCTCAGATTGGCTGGAGGGTCATAATTGGGTTCTGTTTTGTTTTGTTTTATTTTCACATTGAATCCATGCATATATTCCTGAAAATTTTTGAGAAGAGGATTTTTAATCCTGTGGTTCTTATTTGTATGATAACCTAAATTAATATTTAATCAGTTATAAACTGGATTTCTCAGGTGGTAATGCCAAATGAAAGATATTTTGATACTTTGAGCTGTTAAGTCAGTGCTTCTCTGAGTTAGACTTTTAATTTAAAGGAATTACTCTATTATTCATATTTAAGAAAATCTTGTTTGGAGAAGAACCCTGGGATGAGTATCAGGATGACAGCAGGATCTAGCCCTAGCTCTGCTAATAACATTTGGTAAGTCACTGTAGACAACAATTTTGTTATCCATGAAACAAGTGTTTTGAAGTTTATTGATTTCTGAGTTTCCCCCTCAGCTTTAAATTTCCATGTTTCTAAGGATACTGAAGTTAGCAGGGGAAGCGGAAGAGAATAAAAATGTGAACAAGATTGTACACATTTCAAGAACGATGAAAACGGTACCTATAAAGCAGTGAAAACAACCATATATCAAGTATTTCCCTTTGCAAGTCCTGTATTTGTAGCATATATATGTCCGGCATGGTTCTAGGCATTTGGGATTTATCAGTGTGCAAATCAAAATCTCTGCCCTCAGGAAGTTTGCAATGAGGGCAGATTTTAATCAATAGGTAAGTGGATTAAAAAAGAAAATAAGTAAATGAATAAATGAATTGACAAATCAAGTAGGGGACTTTCATGGTAGTCTAGTGGTTAAGAATCTACCATGGAAAGCAGGGGATGTAGGTTCAAGCCCTGGAGGGGGAACTAAGATCCCACATGCTGCAGAGCGGCTCGATCGGCTTGCTGCCACTACGGAACCCATGGGCCGAACTAGAGAGTCTGCCTGCCACGATGAAAGGTCTCACATGATGCAAAGAACTCTGTGCCACAACTAAGACTCAAGACAGCCAAACAAATAATAGTATATAACATATGCATAGTATATATATATATATAGTGTAGAAAACATTTGTGCTTTAATTGAAAATGATGCTGTCAGGAGAATAACCCTCTAGTGTATCTGCTTTTAGTCATTCATCTTTCAGCAATTCTACAGTTCCGTAAGTTGTAGACAACTGATAGGCAATGTAGAATAAACCTTGTACACTTGCAAATTCTGCCTGTCTAGAAGTACATTTAGCTTCTCTTCTCCATCTCTCTCCACTCAAGGAGAGAGACAGAAGTTATGCAATTTTAAAAAATCTGTATTTAAATTTAATATTTATAAAATCACTATTCAATTGTATTAAAAATATCTATTTATTTGAACTAAATACACCATACCACTATTTGGATAACTTTGAGGAGGCATAAATATGGAACAGAAATGTTGAGACTATCTGCTGTATATCCATCTTTAAAACAGTTATAGTCAAAACTCAACTGCTCATATTCATAAAAGGAAAATGTGGCTTTATCTGATAGGATGTGATAAAAGTATATTTTTATACATGAACATTAGTATTTGAAGTATAAAAAATAAAGTATTTATTTCATGAAGACCAAACTATTGAATTCTTGGAACTTCTTTACTGGTAAAAACCATTTAAGTGACTATTAGAGTAAATCATCTCTAAGACTGAGGCAGAATATGCACCTCAGGGAACTGAGCTAGCTGTCATCTCTCCTCAAATAGATGTAGTTAAGTGCTCTGGTTTAAATTATCTTCTTCTTACATTGTAGGATGAATGAAATGATTAAACAAACTAATAAAGTATTTAAACTTATCAAATTTGAAGTACAAATTACTCAAAAAATAGAACATCCTAATAATGCCTTCCTTGTAGAAAACTCGAAAAAAATCTTGTTCAGAAATAGGACACAATTTTGTGCTTCAGTAATCTAATTTAGAATAAACATTTAAATGCTAAAACCTCTTTAAGATTGTCATTTAAGTTCCAAGGCCAGTCTAAAAAGGATCTAATAATTGATTTTTTCCCTACAATTGACAGATTGATTTAAAAAACTCAGACTCACAACTTGGAAGCCATATAATATTTGACATGCAAATATTGATATTAATAAATTCTTAAATAATTTTACTTTAAAAATATAGTTTTTGCTACTTGAGCTATAAGTAGCAATTTGCATTTGAAATCACTCCTTTTGTAAACACTGGTTGATAACCTAAAATTTAATCCATGATATTATTACTGAATTCTTGAATATTTAATGTTAAAATATACCTACTAATAATATTTCAACAAATTTAACACCATTGAGTCTGATAACAAAAATAGAAGGTTTTTTTATTTAGTATGTGTGCTGTCAATTAATACTAAATTTTATATATCTTTACTTGTAAGATGCATTAAAAAAAAAAAAAAAAAAGCCTCTTTTGTCTCTATTTGCACATTCATTTCAATATTCCTTATCTACAAGTTTGCCTAATCCACAGATTTATATGATGTTAGTTAAGGAGTGGCAGGGAATCTTTGTTTAGTTTTATGTCTTCTTGAGGCTTGTGATTTTAACTTTTTCTAAAAGTTACCTTGATAACCTAAAATTTAATCCATGATATTATTACTGAATTCCTGAATATTTAATGTTAAAATATACCTACATAATAATATTTCAACAAATTTAACACCATTGAGTCTGATAACAAAAATAGGTTTTTTTATTTAGTATGTGTGCTGTCAATTAATACTAAATTTTATATATCTTTACTTGTAAGATGCATCGCTATTTTAAATAAAATAAATGTGAAAAAATGGGTACATCTAAAGGTGATATACTAGAGAAATACATAGACAAAAGTAAATATGGGAAACAAGATCTATATTTGTATTTATTTATTTATTTTTTCCTTTACAATATTGTATTGGTTTTGCCATACATCAACATGAATCCGCCACGGGTATACACATACTATCTTATTTTAAAACAATATCACAAAATTTATAAAATGTTGGAAAGATCTATATTTTAAAATAATTAATGTCACAATATTTATAAAATGTCGAAAAGATAAAATGATGCAAATCACTACATGAAACATTTGTAAAATTATTTTGTGCTTTTTCATTACATTCACTTAGTTCTGTTTTTAACTATTAAATTATTCAATGTTTTCAAAAAAAATAAATAAAAGTTACCTTTTTAAGAATGGCTAAAATCTATGAAGGAAATAGGCGAGATTAGTGAGACAGAGATGAATGAGGCTGGAGGAGGGGCTGAACAGCTTTAGACTGCTGGTCAGGGAAGACCTCTTAGAGAATGCAGCCATTGAATTGAGAGCTAATTGATGAAAGGGGGATACCTCAGAAGCCTAGAGGATGGTCATTCCAGGAAAAGGCAGCAAGAGGGGCAATGGTCCTGAACTGAGAGTTTCTTGGTGTGTTTAAGCTTCCAAAAGAAGGCCGGCACGTGTGGCTGGCATATGTGGAACAAAGGTGAAGGTGAAGGTGAAGTCGCTCAGTCGTGTCCAACTCTTTGTGACCCCGTGGACTGTAACCTAATAGGCTTCCTGTCCATGGGATTCTCCAGGCAAGAATACTGGAGTGGATTGCCATTTCTTTCTCCGGGGGATCTTCCTGACCCAGGGATCGAACCCGGGTCTCACGCATTGGAGGCAGATGCTTTAACCTCTGAGCCACCAGGGAAGCCCATGTGGAACAGAGGGAATATAGTATAAGAGAGATATGTAGGTGAGTCTCAGGTGTTTACAGCCTAAGAAACTTTGATAGTATGTTTGAATTTTATTCTCAGTGCAATTAGAAAGACATAAAAATGATTTGGATTGCATTTTTAAATAATATCTATGGCCAATACACTTGACTTAGCACTTTACATGAGGCTTCCCAGGTGACGCTAGTAGTAAAGAACTTGCCTGTCAGTGCAGGTGAAGCAAGAGACCTGGGTTTGATCCCTGCGTCAGAAGATTCCCTGGAGGAAGGCATGGCAGCCCACTCCAGTATTCTTCCTGGAAAATCCTATGGACAGAGGAGCCTGGCAGGCTATAATCCAAAGGGTCACAAAGAGTCTGGCATGACTGAAGCAATTTAGCATGCATGCACTGCTTTACATGCTTTACTTTAGTCAGTCCTCACATAAGTCTATGGAATAGAGACTATTACATTACTCGCTTCATAGCTGAGGACAATAAGGCTGAGGGTAAGTGAACAGTTATTATCTGCAAAGTAATGATAATTATTTATCAGTGTAAATAACAGGTGTTTCTATCTACTGTTTGTAAAATGATTGTGATTAAGCTTGAAGAAATTCGATCATAATCAGTAATACTTTCCTGAACCATTACACTGAATTAACTTTTGTAGACTTACTTTACAGAGTTTCTTGTCCTCTCTTTTCAGATTACTTTCTGGCCTTGCTTTCAAGAATTATTTGAAAAGTAATTTTGATTCTGAGGTTGAGTTAATGCCAGTATTGAATCAATGCTGATTGTGAACGCGTTGGTAAACTTTCCAGCTTTTGTATTATTTCTGTGGGGTTTTACTTGTACATATAATGAAGCATACAGTAGCTTGCATTTTGTCTTAAACACAGAAGATAGTTAATTGCTGTAATCACATAATATACTTAAAATGACATGTTTCTTAGACCTACCTACTATATCAACAGCCAATAAAAATACAGTATGTTTCATCAAGTTTATGATAGCTTCTAGGTTGCATTTGCAACTTGATTATTTTCAAAAATCTTATTATTAACATTGTTTAAAGCTTACAGTATTCTCATTATTAGAGCAGGGAAATATCATTTTTTGGGAAAAACCAGTGAATTAGCAAGTAAAATCCTGCCAATGAATTGTGATGAGACTTGTCAGTATCTGCAATCTCCTTAGCTTGATACCTTTGCTTTTCAGGAATTGTAATCCTTTTTCATGATGGTCTTCTGACTTTCCTGTCATGATCAATTTACTTTCTTTTCTTAGCTAGACAAGTTTACTACGTACTCAACTTGGAAGCTTTTTCATCTCAAAATACAGATGACTTTGACAAGCCAGACAATAGCAACTTGGACACACACTGAAATGAACCACCAGTGGTTTCTTTGAAGAAGTAGAATGACTATTTTTTTGTGATAACATTTCTCCCCAAGTCCCCTGAATCATTGAGCTTGGCTGCATCTCAATTTTCCTTTCAGCAAAAATGGAGAAAGGAAAAAACTGGGATGACTAGCTAAGCAAAACACAAGCTGCTTAAAGACTAAAGAAGCACAAGGCTATTTCAGGAAGGGCAGTCAACTGGAAGTTTGAAGTCAAAAACTATCAGCTTGTTGGATCTAAAGAGTTTAGGATTTTATACTTTACAAGAGAAAATAAAGCTACATCAATCTTCCTATATGAGTGTGTGTATGTGTGTGTGTGTGTTGATATCGATACACTCATTGTGCATTTTACGTTTATTTTAACTAGTTTTCCAAGCCAGATGGCTATGTTTGAGCAGATACCTTCCACACCCACAATTGTACTGTGAGAAACAAAAATAAAACACTAAGCATATTAAAATGTGTAAATATTTTCTCCTACTGATTTTGTTAGCAGAGTATCTCATGTGTATCTTGCTCCTGCTTTAGCCTGTCAGTTTTATTCTCTTAATTCACATTTTACTTCAGATTGGGCAGAATGCCTCTGAGGTGAAGATAACTGATCTCCCTGGACTCCCAGGTTACCCCAGTGAAGGAGTGCTTTTATTACTTGCCCAAGCTTAAAAAACACTGCTTGTTAAGCGCAGGAGATCATAATACTGTCCTTAAAAAACCCAGAAATAGGATGCCTGTGTGCTATGCTAATCTCTCTTGGAGAAGAAATAGCAAACAGAATAACTTTTTTCTTACAAATCAAGCAGAGTATGGTTAAGGAAAATGGGTGACTGCTTTTCTGACAAGACCTTGAAGGCTTTTATTGACTACCTTATTCTATGCACAGGAGCTATTGTATAAATTAAGATATCTGTATGTTAGGGATCGTATTTAGGGGAAAAAGCCTACTTACAGTTTAGGTACCACTTACTACTAGGATATAAGAGGTTTCATTAAAAACATCAAATAATGATAGGAAAACATTATAGACTGAGTCAAAACAGTTACTCTAACCAGGTTAGAAGTTCACTTTAAAGTTCAGATTGATAAATATATTGCTTATTTTCAAGGTGGCAGTTACAGCTGTCATTTTCCTTGTATACTGAACATTAAACATCACTAGTTACTAACAGTTCTTTTGCAAAATGTTAAATGCATAGATGAATTGTTAACAAATTTTATGTTTGTTAATTACTTAATGTGTCTTTGTTGGGCTCTGACATTGCCTCAGTCTAGCACCTGTTATATAGCTTCTTTGAAGGTTAATGGAGCAGAAGGATGGAATTAAATTACACGGAGAAAAACAAAAGGAGAAGAAAGGAAAAATACTAGCCTTTCAGAAGCACATACTGGAAAATATCTTATGGCCTTTCATTGCTTTCGACATGGATTTTAAGGATTTTTTTTTTTAAATTAGATTCTCAATCATATGAAGTTACCCAACTTTTACCTATTCTAGGTTTCCACATAGCTTTTTTCTGGGACTCTAAATATAGCTTAGAACTGTAGTCCTGAAATCCACTAAAACCGCTTTTTACTCTAAACTCTGTTTCAACCTAATCAGGACCCACATTGTGTAACTAGGCAAAAAAACCTGAAGGCAATGAGATGGGACAAAACCACACATGAGGTCCAAATGGCCTTGGGTTCACAGGATGGTCTGCAAAGCTGTCTGCAACTTCTTGCTCTGTTAATGAATTTTGATGGAACCCCGGGGTGGAAAACTTGGATGATCCCGTTATCCTGGAACCATCCACTCTCCACCAAGTAGTTTTATCTGCTTCTCTTTAAAATGGTAAGATGTCCCATTTGAAATTTAAAAAAAAAAAAATAATAATAAAATGCCCTATGACCCAGCTATTCCACTTTTGGCTATTTATCCACAGAATAATAATAATAATAATAAAACACTAATTTGAAAAGAAATATGCATCTGTATGTTCATCACATTATTATATACAATAGCCAAGATGTGGAAGCAATCCAAGTGTCTAATGACAGATGAATGGGTACAGAAATAATGGTATACACAAGGAATGGAATATTAGCCATAAAAAATGAAATCTTGCCATTTGGGACAACATGGATGGATCTTGAGGGTGTTATACTAAATGAAGTAAGTCAGGCAAAGACAAATAGCATATGATTTCACTCATATATAGAATATAAAAAGCAAAAAGGCAAAACAAATGAACAAAGCAAACCAAACCAAACAACCATGGGAATAGAGTTCAGAGGTAGAGGAGGGGTAAAATGGGTAAAAGAGATCAAGAGTATAACAATGAATGGAACTAATTTTTGGTGGTGAGCATGCTCTAATGGATACAAAAGTAGAAATATTTTGTTGTAGACATGAAACTTACAAAATGTTATAAACCGTTACAACAATAAAAAGTATGATAAAAGGAGCTACTTAGGCAGCCTCCAGAATTTTTTGTTCATCAATATTTCAATGTTTAGTAGCAAAACTCTTGATTGATAAAGTACAAATGTCAAGACTAAACTGTAAAAAATTGCTTACAAAGAGCCAATGAAACTTAGAGCCTGTTTTATGAATAACAGTAGGCATCTCTCGTGGAAATGATACCTTATGTCTATGTGAACTTAAAAGCCTTCGAAGTAGTTTTACATTATATTCAACTTGATTCTTACACTTGTCAAGATAGGATAGTTTTTATTGTAATGACAAACCACTCTAGCATATCATTGGCTTAAAACAATAAAGGTATATTTTTGCTACTTGTTTATCATGAGTTATCTGGGGAAGGAGTCTTGCCATGTATCATCCACACTTAGGCACCCAGGATAAGGGGCCCTATCTCTGCATTTCCAAGATTGGAAAGATGATGAAAGGGAGTATGGTGACTGGTGTGCTTACTCCTTTTTTTTTTAATTGGAATATAATTGCTTAACAATGCTGTGTTAGTTTCTGTTGTACAATAAACTGTATCAGTTATATTTATACATGTATCCCCTTCCTCTAGAACATCTCTCCTACCCTCCCCCCATCTAGGTCATCACAGAACACTGAGCTGCTGTTTCACACACGGTAGTGTATACACATCAATCCTGATCTAATTTGTCCCACCCTCCCCCTACTTCCCCATCTGTGTCCACATATCCATTCTCACATCTGCATCACTGGAAATAGGTTCATCTCTACCATTTTTCCAGGAGTTGGTGATGGACAGGGAGGCATGGCGTGCTGCGATTCACAGGGTCACAGAGTCGGACAAGACTGAACGACTGAACTGTACTGAACTACCATTTTTCTAGATTCCACATATATATGTTAAAATACAGTATTTGTCCTTCTCTTTCTGACTCACTTCACCCTGTATGTATTCTTAAGTTATCTGCTTGAAAGTGATTCATGACCCTTCTGATCATAGTTTTGGGGCAAGGCAAGTCACACAATTCCTTCTAATTTAAGAAGTAAGAAAGTTTAATCTTGTCTATGTCTAGAAAGAAAAGAACTTGAATGTCTGGATGAGATCAGTGACTGTCATATTCCTTTTCATATCTCTATGAGGAAATATAGCTAGTAAAGCAAAGCCATGAAAACCAGGAACATTTTTCTAAAAACGATGTCTAGTGAAAGAATGGGAAGTGACCCACTTGTGACAATGCTTTCCCTTTTTTTCATCAGTATTTTCCACTCACCATGCCACAATGCCTAAAATTTTATTCTTCACTTCTGACCAAAGCCTTGCTTAAAAGGCTAGTACCTTTCCTTACATATTACTGTGCTAGTTATCAAGAGATGATGGGAAGATGCTCTTCAAGATGGATAGGGGCTCCTGAGTGCAGCATGGGAGGTAATGAGGTCTCTTAGGACTCCTGAAGTATAGTAAGGTGAGGAGGATGGGGGTTAAGAGGCTCTTTTTACTGAAAGTCATGGCAATCTCTCTATAGTTCCTGGGATAAGATCTCTGGAGACATTTTTACAGATAATATACTGTGAAGGAGTTAAGTTATATGTCCTCCTGAAGTTATATTTCACAGAAAAGTAAAGAGAAAATTAAAGGCAAAAGAAGAATTAAACATGATGCGTTTAAACTGTGAACTTTATGAAAATTCAATGAGAGACAGAATTTCCTTGAAATTGCTATGCTAGCACTATCCAAGTAATTGTCCATTCCAGTGAAGGTCATTTGGGACAAGGAAATTCAGAATTGGAATCATGGAAAAAGACACATCTGAGGAGATGTGCAGACACACTCCTGCTAAATATACTGAAGTCACCTTAGACAGAAAGAATTTGAAGTTGATACCAAAATCATTCTCTGTATTATTTGCTTGCAATATGTATGTGCCTTTTTATATTAACAAGGTGCCTTGGTGCTCTTGATCATAGCCTTGGTGCTCTTGATCAGGAAGCTTTTTTGAAGCTTTCATGAAGTCTCATATCAACTTCTGAATTTTTTCTTCTAGTATTCTCATAAAACAGTAGCATATTTTCAATCCAAGTTTTATTTATTCTTTTTACTCAAAAGCTCCAATGGAAAGATACAAGTGGCTTTAGGCAAGTCATCTATTATGATAATAATTTTCCATGCTTAAACTAAGAAGTACTAAAATATATCATAATTTTAAAATATGAAGGATTTTGTTCAAGCTTTTTATGAATTGTTAGCTTCAGGCAGATTTTTATATTTAGGATATTACAAATGATAGGAATTTTATATTGTTGGAAACAGTTAAAAATTTTAATGAAGTTACTGCATTGTTTTCTTCTAAAATATATGATAATAAGCATTTTCTTCCTTGTTTATCTTACTTTTTCCCATTTAAGAATAAATACTTAAATCCATCTATCTGTTAACATTTACCGTTCAATTCCTTAACATTAATTCAGTATACACCTTTTAGTCATTAAGATTCCATCTTGATTTCCAGTTTTCCAATTTGCAAAGCATTGTGTAATAAAGTTTGAAAAGAAATTGCCTAACATTATTGTTTTATGATTTTATGCTGCATTTTTATTATCAAAATAAAACTATTCACTATTTACAAGGATGTACTATACAACAGGGGAATATAGCCAATATTTTGTAATAACTATAAAGGCATATAAAATCATATAATTTTTTTAATTAAAGCATTTACTATCTTATGATATTTTACAAAACAGAATATACTAATCAGATCCATTGTTGAAATATATTCGTAAATTTTTACATTAGTGTCAGTCTTATTTTGAATTTCTATATAAAAATCAGGATATGCTACTCAATGCACTCTTTTGACACACTGACCACTGAAGTAGGAAGACCACCAGGATTGGAGTTCTGGCTTTGCCTCTTAATAGCTCTCAGACTTAAACCTAGCCATTTACCAGCTCAGCTATGACATGCATCAAAAGGAAATAATATCTGTCATACCTTTCCTAGATTTTGTGTTTTGAAAATTAAATAAGTTTAAAATCTTAGAAAAATACTTTGCAATTCTAAAGCATTATAGAAGCTTAATTGGTATCACTGTTGAATCATTGGATTTGTTTCCTTACCCTTTGAAGTAAAGAGTTCATTTTAATTACAGGGAGAAATTGAAATATTACTAAAAGACTTAGTTTACGTTTGTGTCAGTTGAAAGCCTTGAAGATTACAAGTGCTAACATTCTGTGTAGATTATTTGCTATCTTGTTTTTATTATGTGTTCTTACTGAATTTATAAGAGATGATTAACTGTGTTAAGAGAAACAAAATCAAATTTCTTGTTTCACATACAATTTAGGACCTGAAATTTTGCATACTTTGATAACAATCTCTTCTCAATCCTAGAGGGAACTTGATCTCTTTATGCAGAGCCAATGAAATAGGGATATAAGCCGGCCAACAGGACACAGATATGTTTAAATTGGAATGAGGGAGGCCAGGTGGCTAATATGGTGGATCCACCTGTCTTCTCCAAGATATCCAGGTATGATTGGTTCATTTCAAACTCTTCAGAAAAAAATAATATAATCCTTGAAGAAATGTAACTGAATCCAAATGGATATGAGAAAATGTATCAGAGATCCAAAAGATAAGTTTAATATAAAAGAAGAATGTATTTGCATATATATTTTTTTAATCCAAATATCAGAAATATACAAAATGATAAATGAATTGATATGGACATCTATTTAAATTAAAAGATGTTACACTTTCTTCCTAAATATTATTGGATTAACAGACTCTATCACTTTAACAGTAAATGCCTCCTGGATAATGACTGGTCCTCCCAAATATGGTTTGATCCTTTATCTGTTTATCTAAAATAACTTTAATGTTTCTCTTGACTTTTCCCCCTACAGTTTCTTGCCTATGGGTAATTCTCCTTCACTAAAGCAACAAAACAATCCTGATGTTCTTTATCTGTGGTGGAAAGAAATCAAATTAAGGGTCTGTGGTTTCTGGCATCATTAAGAATGTTAGACTTCCCATTTCAAAGGAAAAGGAAACTGCATTTTTCACATACCCTTCTCCATTTCCTGAGAATCTTCTTTGGGTAATTCTAGTAATAAGATAATCATCACATGGGTGCTTTCAGTAAATAACAGAAAGAGGGAAAAAAGGAACTGTGTTTTCACTAATGCATAGGATGTGTACAATAAGAGGACCAAAATCTACCTGTACAGGACTTTCAGGAAAAACAGTTTGAAGATATTTTGAAAGATGAGTCTTATTATCACATTCAAACTACCAACCTATTTGACATCAACTGGACTTGAAAGCAGAGTCCCCTTCCCCTCCCACGCACATGTCTACAGCTGCAGTCAATTCCTTTTACTTTCTTTAATTTATTCACTTATTTATTTTTGAGTCTGCTGAGACTTCATTGCTGCATGCAGGATTTCTCTAACTGCAGTGATGAGTAGGGCCTACTCTTCCTCGTGGGGTGAGGCTTTCTCATTGTGGTGACATTTCTTGTTGAGTTGTGCCATGTGGGCCTACTTGCTCCACAGCATACAGAATCTTAGTTCCCTGACTAGGAATTGAACCAGTGTCCTCTGCAGTAGCAGGTGGATTCTTAACCATTGGATCACCAGGGAAGTCCATATTCAATTCCACTTAGATTCCTTTTCCCCAATGATTCCAGTGCCAATTCTCTTCTTTCCATCTCTAGTCTAGACCTCTACATGTTCAAGTTCAGGCTTCCCAGGTGGCTCAGTGGTAAATCTGCCCTCCAATGCAGGAGACAAAGGAGATATGAGTTCCATTTCTGGGTCAGGAAGACCCCCTGGAGGAGGAAATGGCAACTCACTCTAGTACTTGCCTGAAGAATCCCATGGATAGAGAAGCCTGGTGGGCTACAGTCCTTGAGGTCACAAGGAGTTGGACCCAACTTAGTGACTAAACTCATGTCCAGGTTCAGCCTTTTCCCATTTCTGTCTTTGTTCATCTCTTTCCTCCATCTAGAATCCCTTTTGGTATAACAAGTGAATTCTTATCTAAGTTCCTTTTAGATGTATTTTTAAATTGTCCTGCCCTGATGCACCACTCAATACTACACACTATATTCCCCACCACCCACCCCCTCATTCATGCAGTAGATATCTGTTTTACTTGGCTAATGACTTTTTTTGAGCATTGAATTTCTTACATCACTTCTGTTAAATCATTTACCTGCCACTGATAAGTCTTCACTTCTTATTCGTGTTTTAGAGGCTTATTCGTGTTTATTACTCTTGTAGATTTATCATCATGTTGCCATTCCCTCCAACCTGAATTGCAATTTCCATCATTTTTTAACAAATATTTATTAAAATATACTAGCTGCAGAATCTTATGTGATTATTGACTCACTTGGAAGAGACAGCCAATGAAGTGCTGTCTACAGGGGAGGTCTGTTAAATGCTGAAGTATTACTCAAGATGGAAGGATTATTTATAACATTTTCTTCAGCCTCTCATGTTACAGAATAACCTGTCAATATTTCCTTATTGCTGTGGATGACTTGGCAACAAGGACAAATTTTAGGACAGTTGTTTTAATGGATCAATAGAGTTTGAGGAACGTGCTGACCAAATTCTGAGTGTATGGGGTCATAGAAAGCATACAGCATTAGGAGAAAGCCCCAGATAGTGGATTGTGTAGAAAAACACAGTGAAGTGGCTAAGAAATGCTTCCCAAATGGGTTGGGAAGGGAGGGGACTGGGCAGGAAAGAAGGTTCTACATATATTAACACATCTGTACTCATTCACATTTTAATTAGAATTAACTCTGGTCCTGAAGTGTTAGTCACTCAGTCATGCCTGAGTCTTTGTGACCCCATGGACTGCAGCCCACCAGGCTCCTCCTCCATGGGATTTTCTAGCCAAAGATACTGGAGTGGGTTGCTATTTCCTTCTCCGGGGGATCTTCCCAACTCAGGGATCGAACCTGGGTCTGCTGCACCACAGGCAGATTCTTTACCAATTGAGCTATGAGAAAAGTCCAACTCTGGTCCTAGGGAAGGCATTTAAAAGGAGAAAAGGACGTTATCAATGGTTGATGTTAGAGTATAGTATCACAGACACATATACTCTATGGGGTCCTAAAATGAGTGTGTGGGGTGGGACCAAAGAACCTACACTTTTAATAAGGAGCCCAAGTGACTGATGTATGCACTTGAAGGGCCACCCTTTGGGATTCTGGCAGAGACTAAAAGATTTCACTGTCGGAATGTGGCTAAGATGCCAGCATCTCCCAGTTAATTTACACCCTGCACTGTCCATGAATCTGGAGTATGAGTAGAAGGAAAACAACTAGATGGCTTTGCACACATGTTGCTCACTCTTCTTGAAGCCGCCAGAAGTCCAATTTAAGAGAGCAACGAGATCTACAGTTTTGACATATTCAAATCTTGAGGCCCCACATCTGCTCCATTTAGTACTACATGATTTCAACGAAACAGGATGTAGTTTTCCTTTCACATATTTTAAGTGGCTTAAAGTCTAACATCATGCACAGTTTTCACTAGTAAACACTCTATAGATGGCCCAGTGATAATTCATAAAACTTCTCACAAAAGCCAAACATGCAAGTATAAACATAATCCTTTAGCTTTTCAACTTTCAAACTATATCCAAAGAGCACAATTATGTCTCTGTGCAGTAATTTTCTCATGAAAAATGGTGAGTAAATGCTTCCCATAGATAATTTATTTTAGTGTTATTGATTTTTTCCTCCTAAAAAGCTGTATTGAAACAACAGCCATTAAAGCTTGTAGAGCTTTACAACATCTGGCTATGATTGCAGACAATTGCTCCATTCCTTATTCTCGAGACTGCTTATAATACCACAGAGAACACCTTCATTAGCTGCCTACTACTCCCTTTTCATATAGCACCTGGGGAATGGCATGCAAAAGAGATAAAGAAATATCTGAAGGCAAAGCAGTGGTTATTGTCCATAAATTACATATGTCATTTACCCACAGTCTGCTCCCTGGTGTTGTGTTAGAAGAACATTTTGCTTCTATATTTGTTACTGGGAATAACTCTGCTCAATGTATTTAGTGAATTAAACACATTCATTTTAAATTAGAGGCATACTAGCACATAGTTTCCACTTAAACTGTTCCACATAAGTAAAATTCATCAATAGTTATTAGTAAATTTTGTTAGCAGAAATAAAAATTGATTCTGGTCAACTGAAGCTGAAGATTTTATCAAGATGGATTAACTTAGGAAGTTCCTCAGAAATTTAGAAAATGAAATGAAAACAAGTGGCAACAAGGAATATCAGGCAGGTGGCAAGACCACAGGAGTGATTATGTGAAGATATTGCTTCCCCTGTTACTGGAACGGACATCCAACCTGGGCAATGGGTGTCGCTTCTGCACAGATGAATGCATTCTGCTGTCTCTGAATTTAGTATTACTTCTGCAAATGTAAAATGCAAGGAGTATCTTGGTCTTGTTGACCAAACCTAGATTTCATTCATGAGAGAAGCTTGAATCCTAATTAACTGGGCTCTATGAAGCTTTGGTAGGATTAGCCACTGTATCCCACCAAGACACACAGTAGAAACACAGAAAGGGGATTCAGATGCTGGGCAGTCAAAATATCCATGTGTCTGTCCACTCTACTTAGTGGGAAGACCCAACATGAAGTTTGAATTATGTTTTCTTCAATGCCTTTCAATTTAAAATGGTTAATTTTTAACATGGACCATATCACACCTGAAAGAGTAAAATGAATTACCAGGTCCATATCACAGTATTAGTTCACTTTGCTAGTGGCTTTTTTTTCACCTGAACTATTTCCTTCTGCTTATGTAGATTTGACTCCTCACATATTTGTCCCTCCACTGTGCTGTATACATAATTTCACAAAGCACTCAAGCTCCACTATTGTATTGTCTCTTTGTACATGTCTTCTACTATAATATGTTCACTGAAGAAAATAACAAGGTTAAATTCACCTCTGAACTCCTGATACCTACCAGGAGAGTTTCTTCAGAGAATTGAATATCAATATACCAAAAGATTAAGTTTATAAATATACAAATAGGTAATTGAATAACATCAAATAAATATAAAGTTTTGCATCATTCTTTTTTTTAATCATTCTTCCATCTCATCTTCAATGAACATTTAGTGTTTTCTGTAAACTAGGTGCTCTGTTAGGCATCAGGAGTTCAGAGGTGAATTTAACCTTGTTCTTGTCTCCAATGAACATATTATAGTAGAAGACATGTGCATAGAGACAATACAATAGTGTAGCTTGAGTGCTTTATGGAATTATGTATAGAGCACAGTGGAGGGACAAATATGTGAGGAGTCAAAGCTACATAAGCAGAAGGAAATAGTTCAGGTAAAAAAATTTAAAGTAACAAGGGCTTCCCCAGTGGTCCAGTGGTTAAGAATCCACCTTGCTATGCCGGAGACTCAGGTTCAATCCCTCCTTGGTGGGGGAACTAAGATCCCATGGGAGAGAAATGATAAAGGGGAAAAAAAAAAGGCAGGGTTTTATCACTAGCTGCACATAGGGAGTGAGTAGAGAACATGCTGGGCTGACAGCCAGACTTTGGTGGAGGTACAGGGTGTGAATGGAAAGAGTTAAATGATTTGGTGGAAAAAGAAAGGATGTTAAGTAAATTGGATACATATTGAAATGCAAGAGAGATAATTTAGTTAAGAGTACTACTAATGGCCATCTGTGTTAAATTTACCCATTCCCATTCATTTTAGTTCACTGATTGCTAAGATGTCAAGGTTCACTCTTGCCATCTCCCGCTTGACCATGTCCATTTTAATCTTGATTCATGGACCTAACATTTCAGGTTCCTATGCAATATTGTTCTTTGCAGCATTGAAATTTATTTTCACCACCAGACACATCCACAACTGAGCATCATTTTTACTTTGGCCCAGTTGCTTCATTCTTTCTGGAGCTATTAGCAACTGCCCTCTTCTCTTCCCCAGGAGCATATAGCATAATAGTGATGCATGCATGCACAACTAGGGAAGAGCAGAGGGTGCGTTGGAGAAGGCAATGACACCCTACTCCAGTACTCTTGCCTGGAAAATCTCATGGATGGAGGAGCCTGGTAGGCTGCAGTCGATGGGGTCGCACAGAGTCAGACACGATTGGAGTGGCTTAGCACAGCAGCAGCAGAGGGCACTTATTAATAGCTCCAGAAAGAATGAAGCAGATGGGCCAAAGTGGAAACGATGCCCAATTGTGGATGTGTCTGGTGGTGACAGTAAAGTCGAATGCTGTAAAGATCAATAATGCATAGGAACCTGGAATGTTAGGTCCACAAATCAAGGTAAAATGGAAGTGCTCAAACAGGAGATGTCAAGTGTGAACATTGACATTTTAGGAATCAGTGAACTAAAATGAATGGGAATGGGCTAATTTAACTCAGATGACCAATATATCTACCACTGTGGGCAAGAATTCCCTAGAAGAAATGAGTAGCCCTCATGGTCAACAAAACAGTCCAAAATTTAGCACTTTGGTACAAGTCAAAAATGACAGAATGATCTCCATTTGTTTCCAAGGCAAATGATTCAATGTCCAGTAATCCAAGTCTATGCCCCAACCACTGATGCTTAAGATACTGAAGTTGATCAGTTCTATGAAGGCCTACAACACTTTCTAGAGCTAAAACCGGAAACAAGATGTCCTTTTCACAATAGGGGATTGAGATACAAAAGGAGGAAGTCAAGAGATATCCAGCATAACAGACAAGTTTGGCTTTGCAGTACAAAATGAAGCAGGGTAAAGTCTACAGTTTTGTCAAGAGAACATGCTGGTCATGTTCCAGCAACCCGTGAGATAACTCTACACATGGACATCACCAGATGGTCAATATCAAAATGAGATTAATTATATTCTTTGCAGCCAAAGATGAAGAAACTCTGTACAATCAGTAAAAACAAGACCTGGAACTGACTGTGGCTCAGCTCATGAGCTCTTTATTGCAAAATTCAGGCTTAAATCAAAGAAAGTACAGGAAATCAAGTTCATCGCAGCACTGTTTATAATAGCCAGGACATGGAAGCAACCTAGATGTCCATCAGCAGATGAATGGATAAGAAGGCTGTGGTACATATACACAATGGAGTATTACTCAGCCATTAAAAAGAATACATTTGAATCAGTTCTAATGAGGTGGATGAAACTGGAGCTGATTATACAGAGTGAAGTAAGCCGGAAAGAAAAACACCAATACAGTATACTAACACATATATATGGAATTTAGAAAGATGGTAATGATAACCCTGTAACTTTGGTACAAGTCAAAAATGACAGAATGATCTCCATTTGTTTCCAAGGCAAATGATTCAATGTCCAGTAATCCAAGTCTATGCCCCAACCACTGATGCTTAAGATACTGAAGTTGATCAGTTCTATGAAGGCCTACAACACTTTCTAGAGCTAAAACCGGAAACAAGATGTCCTTTTCACAATAGGGGATTGAGATACAAAAGGAGGAAGTCAAGAGATATCCAGCATAACAGACAAGTTTGGCTTTGCAGTACAAAATGAAGCAGGGTAAAGTCTACAGTTTTGTCAAGAGAACATGCTGGTCATGTTCCAGCAACCCGTGAGATAACTCTACACATGGACATCACCAGATGGTCAATATCAAAATGAGATTAATTATATTCTTTGCAGCCAAAGATGAAGAAACTCTGTACAATCAGTAAAAACAAGACCTGGAACTGACTGTGGCTCAGCTCATGAGCTCTTTATTGCAAAATTCAGGCTTAAATCAAAGAAAGTACAGGAAATCAAGTTCATCGCAGCACTGTTTATAATAGCCAGGACATGGAAGCAACCTAGATGTCCATCAGCAGATGAATGGATAAGAAGGCTGTGGTACATATACACAATGGAGTATTACTCAGCCATTAAAAAGAATACATTTGAATCAGTTCTAATGAGGTGGATGAAACTGGAGCTGATTATACAGAGTGAAGTAAGCCGGAAAGAAAAACACCAATACAGTATACTAACACATATATGGAATTTAGAAAGATGATAATGATAACCCTGTATGCAAGATAGCAAAAGAGACAGAGATGTAAAGACCAGTCTTTTGGACTCTGTGGGAGAGGGAGAGGGTGGGACGATTTGGGAGAATGGCATTGAAACATGTATAATATAATATATGAAATGAATCACCAGTCTAGGTTCGATGCAAGATTCAGGTTGCTTGGGGCTGGTGCACTGGGATGACCCAGAGGGATGGTATGGAGAGGGAAGTGGGAGGGGGGTTCAGGATTGGGAACCTGTGTACACCTATGATGGATTCATGTTGATGTATGGCAAAACCAATACAATATTGTAAAGTAATTAGCCTCCAATTAAAATATATGTTTAAATTTAAAAAATAAAGTAAATATCTTTAAAAAAAATAGAAAGTACAGGAAATCACTAGGCCATTCAGGTATGAACTAAATCAAATCCCTTATGATTATACAGTGGAGGTGACAAATAGATTCAAGGGATTAGGTCTGATGAACAGAGTGCCTGAAGAACTATAGATGAAGGTTCATAACATTGTATAAGAGGTAGTGACCGAAATCAACTCAAAGAAAAAGAATGCAAGAAGGAAAACTGGTTGTCTGAGGAAGCTTTACAAATAACTGAGGAAAGAAGAGAAGCAAAAAGCAAAGCAGAAAGGAAAGATATACCCAACTGAATGCAGAATTCCATAGAATAGCAAGGAGAAATAAGAAGGCTTTCTTTAAGGATCAGTGCAAAGAAATAGAGAAAAACAGTAGGATGGGAAAGACTAGAGATCTTTTCAAGAAAGTTGGAGATATTAAGGGAACATATTATGTAAGGATAGGCATGATAAAGGACAGAAACAGTAAGGACTTACCAGAAGCAAAAGAGATTAAGAAGAGGTGGCAAGAATAAACAGAAGAACTGTACAAAAAGGATCTTAATGACCCAGATAACAACAATTGTGTGGGCACTCTCCTAGAGCCAGACATTCTGGAGTGTGAAGTCAAGTGGACTGTAGGAAGCATTACTACAAGCAAAGTTAGTGAAGGTGGTAGAATCCCAGCTGAGCTATTTAAAATCTAAAAGATGATGCTATTACATGCTGCATTCAGTATGCCAGCAAACTTGGAAAGCTCAGCATGGCCACAGGACTGGTAAAGGTCAGTTTGCATTCCAATTGCAAAGAAGGGCAATGCCAAAGAATGTTCAAACTATCATGCAATTCCACTCATTTCACATGCAAGCAAGCTAATGCTCAAAATCCTTCAAACTAGGCTTCAGCACTATGTGACCTTAGAACTTTCAGCTGTACAAGTTGGGTTTTGAAAGGCAGAAGAACTAAAAATAAAATTGCCAACATTCAATGGATCATAGAGAAAGCAAGAGAGTTCCAGAAAAACATTTACCTCTGTCCTTTGCCTGTGTGGATCACAACAAACTGTAGAATATTCTTAAAAATATGAGAGTACTATATCACCTAACATGTCTCTTAAGAAACCTGTATGTGAGTCAAGAAGCAACAGTTAGGACCAAATATGGAACAATGGACTGGGAAAGGAGTATGTCAAAGCTGTATATTGTCATTCTGCTTATTTAACTTATATGCAGACTAACCATGTGAAATGCCAGGCTAAAGTAATCACAAGGTGGAATCAAGATTGCTTGGAAAAATACCAACAACCTCAAATATACAGATGATACCACTTTAAAGGCAGAAAGTGAAGAGGAACTAAGCTTCTTGAAGAGGGTAAAAGAGGAGATGGAAAAAACTAGCATGATACTCAACATTCAAAACACTAAGATCATGGCATCTAGTTCCATCACTTCATGGCAAATAGAAGAAAAAAAGTGGAAGCAGTGACAGGTATTATTTTCTTGGGTTCCCAAATCACCAAGGATAGTGATTATAGCCATGAAATTAAAAGATGGCTGCTACTTGGAGGAAAGTGATGACAAATCTAGATAGCATATTAAAAATCAGAGACATCACTTTGCCAACAGAAGTCTGTAGAATGAAAGCTATGGCTTTTCCAGTACACCTATGAGAATGGGACAATAAAGGAGGATGAGCATCAAAGAATTGATGCTTTGTATATATAGTGCTAGAGAAGACTCTTGAGAGTCCCTTGGGTTTCAACAAGTTCAACCCAGTCAATCCTAAAGAAAATCAACCTTGACTATTCATGGGAAGGACTGAAGCTCCAATACTTTGGCCACCTGATGCAAAGAGTCAACTCATTGGAAAAGATGCTGGGAAAGATTGAAGACAAAAGAAGGGATCAGCAGCAGATGAGATAATTATATAGCATCACTGACTAGGTGGACAAGAATTTGTGCAAACTCCAGGAGACAGTGGAAGACAGAGGAGCCTGGCATGCTGCAGTCAGTCCATGAGGTCCCAAAGAGTCAGACATGATTTAGTGGCTGAACAACAACCACTTTTAATCACCAGGTTGGATTGTATGAGATCACTCTGGGAGAATATGAATATCCAAGAGAGAAGAACACAAAATATAGGGCATGGAAGCACACCAACATTTGAGGAATTGATGAAAAAAGAGGAGCCTACAGTGGGAATAAAATAGGAATGATCCGAGAGGCTAGAGGAACCTGGAGATGGTTGTAACATAACTGAGGATGGAGACAGATTGAAGAAAAATAGCATGACTGATACTCCATTAAATTACTTTCTTTTTCTGTAAGGGCCTCAATAGAATGGAGAGTGATTGTTTTTAAACCAAAAATGACCCAACATCTAATAAAATATCTGGCACATGGTAGATACTCAGAACCAAGGGCTTCCCTGGTGACTCAGATGGTAAAGAATTTGCCTGCAATGCAGGAGACCTGGGCTCAATCCCTGGGTTGGGAAGAACCCCTGGAGGAGGAAATGGTTACCCACTCCCGTATCCTTGCCTGGAGAATTCTATGGACAGAGGAGCCTGGTGGGCTACAGAACATGGGGTCACAGAGTTGGACACAACTGTATGACTAACACATGCAGGTATTCAGAAGCGTTCTTTGGATTGAAGTATAAAACATGTTTTCATGCTAGAGAAGGATTTGAAGATAGCATTCAAATTTCCCCCTAAGGGAAGTCTACACATTAGTGAGTTAACAGGAATACCCAGTGTTGAAACAGTTATGGTGGTATGACATCTATATTTCTACCTTCCAATAAATGGGAGAACTACTGTCAGCTAAATACAATCAAGAAGTTATTATTTGTCTTACATATTGCGGTGCTCCTATGTTGGGTGCATATATATTTATAATTATTATATCTTCTTCTTGGATTGATCCTTTAATCATTATGTAGTGGCCTTCTTTGTCTCTTTTCACAGCCTTTGTTTTAAAGTCTATTTTATCGGATATGAGTATTGCCACTCCTGCTTTCTTTTCGTCTCTATTTGCATGGAATATCTGTTTCCATCCCTTCACTTTTAGTCTGTATGTGTCCCTTGTTTTGAGGTGGGTCTCTTGTAGGCAGCATATATAGGGGTTTTGTTTTTGTATCCATTCAGCCAGTCTTTGCCTTTTAGTTGGGGCATTCAGCCCATTTACATTTAAGGTAATTATTGATAAGTCTGATCCCGTTGCCATTTACTTTATTGTTTTGCGTTCAGGTTTATTTTCCATTTTTGTGTTTCCTGTCTGAAAAAATCCTTTAGCAATTGTTGGAGAGCTGGTTTGGTGGTGCTGAATTCTCTCAGCTTTTGTTTGTCTGTAAAGCTTTTGATTTCCCCTTCATATTTGAATGAGATCCTTGCTGGGTACAGTAATCTGGGCTGTAGGTTATTTTCTTTCATCACTCTAAGTATGTCTTGCCATTCCCTCCTGGCCTGAAGAGTTTCTATTGAAAGATCTGCAGTTATTCTTATGGGATTCCCCTTGTGTGTTATTTGTTGTTTTTCCCTTGCTGCTTTTAATATTTGTTCTTTGTGTTTGATCTTTGTTAATTTGATTAATATGTGTCTTGGGGTGTTTCACCTTGGGTTTATCCTGTTTGGAACTCTCTGGGTTTCTTGAATTTGGGTGATTATTTCCTTCCCCATTTTAGGGAAGTTTTCAACTATTATTTCCTCAAGTATTTTTTCATGATCCAACCAGTCCATCCTAAAGGAAATCAGCCCTGAGTATTCATTGGAAGGACTGATGCTGAAACTCCAATACTTTGGCCACCTGATGTGAAGAACTGACTCATTGGAAAAGACCCTAATATTGGGAAAGAATGAAGGTGGGAGGAGAAGGGGACAAGAGAGGATGAGATGGTTGGATGGCATCAGCAACGCGATGGACATGAGTTTGAGTAAGCTCTGAGAGTTGGTGATGGATAGGAAAGTCTGGTATGCTGCAGTCCATGGGGCTGCAAAGTTGGACACAACTGAGCGACCAACTAAACTGAACAAGAAAATACTGAGAGAATTATACTGAATATTTTTTAAAAGGAAGATCTATGAAATAAGCATTCATGTTTGTTTGAAGGAGTACAACAGTAAAATTCACTTCAATTTTGGACTTTTAATTGCATGATCTATTGATTAGAAAGACTGAATCCCCAAAACATACTACACATAGAGACTTTAAAAATATTTCCAAATTTTATCATTATGAACTTTTTGGTAAGTGGACATTAAAATTTTTCTGTATAGTTCAATATTTCCATATATCAATATATCTTTGTGGGAGGCCATGAGACAGTAATAAATAAAAAAAAAATAAGTTATTCATCTGGCCTAGAAGAATATCTCTTATGTATCAACTAGAAAAGAAAAGAGAGTTATAAAATATAGTAGGGTGGAACAAAGACACAACTGGCCAAAGACTTCAAAGAAATCATATCAATCCCAATTCCAGTGAAACACATGGAGAGTAGTCATTTTCAGAGCAACAGTAACCAGTGGCAGGCATTTGTAGAGCATTTTACAAGAACCTGAAGTGATGGACAGGGAGGCCTGGTGTGCTGCTATTCATGGGGTCGCAAACAGTCAGACACAGACACAACTGAACTGAACTGAAGCTTCCTTGGTATTGTGGTTGATGAAGGTGTAAAAGTGAACTGGGAGTATTTGTTGAAGTATCAGTTAAGAATACCAAGCAAGGGCTCTTGCATCACTGGACATATCAGGATAAATTAATGTGGTTCAAATACAGCATGGAACACTCAGAGAGCATCTATATAATTTCAGACTCTTTGAAACCCCATGGACTGTAGCATGGATAGAGGACTGAGCTCCTCTATCCATGGGATTTCCAAACAAGAATATTGGAGTGGTTTGCCGTTTCCTACTCTGGGGGATCTTCTTGACCCAGGGATCAAATACACATTACTTGTGTCTCCTTCATGGCAGACAGATTCATTATCAATGAGCTACCTGGGAAGCCCATAAGAAGAGAAGAAGCTTCTTTAACAAGGAAGCAAACTAGTATGAAAAACTTACTGTGGAAAAGATGCCATTTATAATAGTTATTTATGCTTGTGCTAAATGAATAGCAGAATGTTAAGTCTCTTCATTCCATAACACAAGTTCAGCTTGTTCAAATATTTTTGTTATAAATTCCCTTCTGGTATATTAGACATAGAGAGACGTGGTATAGAGATAGAGACACAGGTTCAGATATATCTATTTATACGTATAGTTTACCTGAAAATAAACTCAAAAAGTTTATTTTACATTATTAAAATTTAAAAATAAAATGAATGATTTCTGAGGTTTACTCTGAAATAGTAAAGGAAGGAAAAGAGGTGGTGCATTGATTAAACAAGACTAGATATGGGTTGGTCCTTTCTGAAGCCAGGCAATGGGTACATAGATGCCTGTTTTACTAAATTGTCTGTTTTTTCACTTGTTGAAATATTTTTCCACAACTTAAAGTTTTTAAACAGTGAAATTTCACACCTCAGAGTTCTATATGTTAAAATAGCTTTTAATTCAAAACTAAACTGCAGGGTAGAGATTATTAAGTCAAAGAATGTTCTAGAGAAGTGTCAAAAAGGGGCTTGGACCTGAGGTAGGACGTAGAAGGGTAGGTCTAGTTTGGAAAGGCAGAGGAGTTGTGAGGGCACTCTCAGCAAGGGAAAACAATGGGGGAAGGAAAGAGGGGTGTATCTTTGAAGAACAAAAGTACCAGTTTATAAGAGTAATAGATGGATGACACAAATATTGAATTAGGCAGATAGCTCTGATTGTGAAAACTCTTTTAATGCTAAAAGATTCAATTTCATACCTGCATATGAACCCCGTTTTTGATAGAGGAATACTATGAAGAAATTTACTGAGACAGCACTTGAAGAAAAAATTAAATGATAAAGACTATCCAAAGGTAAGGCAAAGGGATATATACAGCACCAAAGTAAAGAGAACATTAAAGTAAATCAATTTTTTATTTATAATAAGATAATTCTGGTAAGAACTGGGAGTTGATTTAAGGTTTTAAAAGATGATATGTTCAGACATTTTAAAAGATATATATTACTTAACTTTCCCAACCTGACATTTTAGAAAGCCTGATTTTTTTCTTGATCCATTTTCCTCTAATATCTATTACCAATATTCTGAATACATTCTATATGTAGGCAAGTATTCTGAATTAAACAGAAGAAAGCAAGGATAGGGCTACTCTATTAAAAGTCAGACTTCTCCTGTGTAGAGAGGAAAAAAAGGTAAATGTACATTATAACACACCTACACAATATAAGTCAATATTCATGAAACTCTATTTTTACTCATTATATAGAAAGGTTAAGTACATCTAAATTGTTCACTTAATGCAGCTGTTCATCTAAGTTTATTAAGATTGGGCATAAAAACCAGGATTAAAATACTGAAGTGAGTTTAACTCAGTATTTATGGAACTGAGTATATTTTATTCTAATAGGGAGCAACTTAATGCAATTCAGAGTCTGAACAAACACAATCCTACAGAGAGGATAAAGTATAAGAGTGACAAGATGCCAACACATTATGACAGCTACTATGCTGCCTGACCTGGAACATTTACGCATTTTCTAAAATTGCATAAAAAGCAAATTGTATCAGTGTTTCCAGAACATCAACCTTACATTTTTAGTTTTTAATCACCCATAATCCCATGAGCTCTGGTAAAACATTCAACTGAAATTCATTAGTTAACATTTTAAAAGGGCATGGTTTTAAGATGCTCCCCAGGTTCACTGAATTCAGCAATTTTGCTTCCTGTGCCAAGTAGCAGACAAATCTCTAGCCCTGAAAACAGCCAACAGAACTATTATTATCAACAATGAAATCCACCCACAAATCGAACCAGTGCCAACCAACTGCTCTGAAATACTGACAGTATGGCGTGGCTTTCCAGCTGTGGGGATGTGGAAAGCAGTTGTGATTCCCCTCACTAATGTAGATGGTGCGACATTAGACTGATTTTGTTGGTGCTCAGGAGGATGGATACTGATGGGAAAACCACTAAGAACTTCCACAGAGGTACCCAATGCTGCAGCAATTAGTTCCAGATATCAGTTACAAACTGATCTTTTCATTTCCTGCTTCTCTTCCTCCGTTTTCTTTCTCAGATCACTGCATTATCATCTACCTGATGGTCCAAGCTCCAAATTGGCTTTTTTTTGTACATTCGCCAACCAGTCAAGTCAGGAAATCTCAATTCCATCTTCTTTTTCTCTGGCTTCACTGCCACACTTCAGATCCTTTTATTTCCCTCTGGACAATTTCTAGAGGTCTTAAT
The DNA here is from genome assembly GCA_006408695.1 of Aepyceros melampus. Lineage (NCBI taxonomy): Eukaryota > Metazoa > Chordata > Mammalia > Artiodactyla > Bovidae > Aepyceros > Aepyceros melampus. Next base: position 212,579 of record SJXQ01010866.1, on the reverse strand, counting down.
TGGGTTTGCCTTTGGCCATAATTAATGCTAATATAGTATTCTATCTTTAATAAATGATTAGATGACATATTAGAGACTTGTTGCTAGAAGATTTAGAAACTATTAATTTAGAAACTAGAAATAAAATTAGTGATCGTTTCCATAGGGTGCTTAAACACACATTTAATATTCAAAGGGATGACAGATTAAATTCTTTAATTAGAGATTTCACATTTTCTAAGAAATGATACATTTTCTTCAGAAAAAAAAGCTACTGAGATCCATAAGTAGTATTAGCTAAAGCAGGATTTAGAGATCCTATCCTCCTGTTGTTTAGAAGTTATTGAAGAATGTGTTTCCCCGACTCTTCTCCCTGTATGTATTTGCAAATGGTGTAAATCTGAGTTCCTAAAAGATTTCTTTTGTAGAAAATTAATATGTTATCTTTGATTTTAAATTTCAAGATTGATATGGGCAGTGTCATATCACATTTTCCTTTTCTGCCACTGAACTCAATGTTTTGAGGAATTTAGTCAGATCTAGTATGAGCGACAGCTCTGAAAGGGGCTATATTGATTACACTGTCCCTCTCCACCAGCCTTGTCAGAGGGCCAGCCCATTGCTATGTGACAAACTGTCACCTTGGAGACACAGCAAGAGCAGCTTCATCCAGTGCCCTTTTCTTTAGTTCCTCACTTTGAAAGCCACTTACACTTGAATGTATTATTTAACGTGGTAAAAAATGCATTACGCTCACAGACCTTCAGAGCTCAAACAGGTTTAAAAAGCTTTTGAGACCTTTCTAAAACTAAAATAACCCTGCCCTTGGAAGAATGATGTACAGTGTTCATATCAGGATTATCAGCAGTGGGCCTGGATGAGTAAAAACAATTAAATGAACAGTTTTATGAAGTTTGGTGCTGTGATGCCTCCACCCCACTGCTCACCCAAGAAGCTTAAAAGGGCTTTGTATGTTATAAACCAATTATCTTCCCATCATGCTTGAAAGAAGTACAAAATTGGTATAGTTATAGTCTCAAAGGTAGTATTAAATCCTAGACACACAATACTACGGCAGAGAGAAGTGAAATAACTTGATCCGGCTTAAAGAGCAAAGACTAAAACAGGGTTAACCAGGTGTCCGATTTTGTGACAAATAGAATAAACTGACCTTGCTGATTGAATCAGAGATTGCCAATTCAATTAGGTCTTTTAAACAAGACCTAAAGAGTTTACATATTATTTTTCACCACATCTTTTGAGATATAGACTTGAAACACAGAAGGGAAGAAAGAAAATGATGTGGAGTCTCTGTACTATGCCAGCTTAGCTAAGCTTGAAATATGTTTCCTAGAATTCTCGTCTCTGTCTGATTCTGGTTGAGGGCTAATCACATGGGAAATTTGTGAAGGGAGTGGACTCTGGAAGTGAATCAAGAGGCTGGTTTAGCTTGGCAGGTCAGATGTTAGTGCAGCTCACGATGTTGTTGTGAACATGCTGATTCACCATGTTGACTTTTGTCTAATCTCCTTGGGTTTCTCCCACACCTGGGTCAGGTGCATTTTTAGGATTCTAAAGAGTGTCAATCTCTCCTACAAGTCAACTGCCTCATCTAAATTAAAGGATTGGCAGTGGTGACAGATTAACTCAATTTTCAGCTTACCCTTGGGGTTCCACTATATCCTCCTGGATTATAGATTGTCCTTGCTCTTGTCTACTTCCCAACTCCCTGCTCACTTCAGGTCCAGCACCAAATGCAAAAGCAACAGCCATACATAAACTGTTTAACCAACTCCCACACTAGCACAATGGCAGTCACCCCTAATAAATCCCTTATTCTATCTCATTTCTGATGGTTTTGCTGCTCTGATAAAATCCTTAATGACAGAGAAACTATGCCAAGCCTTCTAATAGATGCATTGCTTTACATTGTCCAATTAAAACTTCACAAAACTTCATTGTTTTAGGAAAAACTACATAAAATTACTAAAGTCACACAAGAAAGTCCATGGCACCAAATGCAGGCTTTTTACTATTTTCTCTGTGTCACAGAACTTGATGAAGTTTCCTTCTTCCCAGCCAAAGCACATAAGAGCCAATTTAGAGGAGTGTTAGAGACAGAGTAAACAATTCAGAGCAGAGTTAGACTAGAATGATAGGGTCAGAAGGAAATAAGTTAACTATAATAGGGCAGAGCTGAGAAGCAGGTGGCCAGGGTAAAATTTAGGGTCAGGAAATAAGTTCCCAATTGCTGGGTCCCAAATTCTCGGTAAGATTTTCTAGGGAGACAAACCCTCACAACATGGAGGAAGAGTCAAGATCAGTACAAGTGATAAGCCAGAAAAGAAACAGAAGATGCCAAGTCCAGAGGGCAATCAAACACAGAAGATTTTAGAATTTTGGAAACCGGGTGATCAAACATTTTATAAACACCTAAATTTATGTAAGATAAATTTGGGTGCCATGGAATTCAAAGAACAGAGCAAAACAAACAAACAAAAAATAAACCGATAGTTGGCAACGGCACCCCACTCCAGTACTCTTGCCTGGAAAATCCCATGGACAGAGGAGCCTGGTAGGCTGCAGTCCATGGGGTCACAAAGAGTTGGACACGACTGAGCAACTTCACTTTCACTTTTCACTTTCATGCATTGGAGAAGGAAATGGCAACCCACTCCAGTGTTCTTGCCTGGAGAATCCCAGGGACGGGGGAGCCTGGTGGGCTGCCGTCTATGGGGTTGCACAGAGTCAGACACAACTGAAGTGACTTAGCAGCAGCAGATCTTAGCGACTGAAGGAGAAAGAAGAACTCGAGGAGGACAAATTCAGAGAATGACGTTTTCTGCCTGGGGATCTGGGTTTTTTGTTGAGTCAAGAACCCTTCTCAGTGGAGTTTGGTCTAAGTCCACGTCTGGTCTCAAAATTTAGATGCAAGGAACAAGATGAAGATCCAGTTAGTCATGAGGACCCAAGCTTACAGCCAGATTAGAGGCAAATCAGAATGATTCAAGTGTTGAACCACAAAGATTTTCCTTGAGGTTCTGTCACTCTTGCTGGATTTCAGGGCTGGTCTCATCAATGCTTTACACCAAGGCCAAGTGACTCCTGCAGCAGGGAGAGCCAGAGAACCAGAAGAGATCACAAACTGTGAGGCTTGAAGAACAAACTGTATATGAGTAGGTGTATTAACTATACGTAAATCCTGAAACTCAAAATGGGTGAGTGTTAGGTAACTTACTTGTGATATGCGTGTGTGTGTGTGTGTGAAAGTTGCTCAGTCATGTCTGACTCTTTGCAACCCCATGGACTATACAGTCCAGGGAATTCAGCAGGCCAGAATAACTGGAATGGTTGCCTATCCCTTCTCCAGAGGATCTTCCCCACCCAAGAATTGAACAGGGGACTCCTGAATTGCAGGCAGATTCTTTACCAGCTGAGCTACCAGGGAAGTTTGTGAGATATATATATATATATACACACACATTTCCACATATATAATATTTGTATGTATAATATGAGGTACTTAACAGATCATATATACCTAATACATGTAAATAAGATATGCTGACCCCACTTTCATGACCATCATATTTAGTAAAGTTGAATAATATATATATACATATATGACCTGGTTTAATAATTAATTGAATTTCCTGAATTCAAAGAGCTACTGATTTTTCCTAAACTACTTACACTGGGGGTAAAATAATTTTACAGATATTATTTCACAAGTATTATTTTTCTTCTATAGCTATAGAAATCCATTATCACACATTAAGTTGTGCTTTTTCAGTTTCTTAAGCTTTTTTTTGCCAAAAACATGCAGATAAACAATTTTATTGAATAAATTTAACTCTGGAGTCCTAACACCTCCAGAATTTCACAAAATAGAATTTCAATGTTAATGAGTTCACAGATATATACTGCCACAACCTCCTAACCATCCCCTTACAACAGACATTTGAAATAAGTACAAGAGGACATTCACACAATTACTTGCTATTTATTGCCACAAAGGAAATATTTGAAAAGCATACAGTTATGGCAGTTTTCTGGCTTTTTGGACTATTAGATTCTATGCTTAACAATAATAATTTTTCTAACTACAGATCTCTAAGACTCAGCAAATAAAAATCCCACTGTCAAGACATGATAAAGTTTGCAGAAGGAATCTACTTCAGCCGTATTGGCTTTGGTCCCATTTTGGTAATGATTCATTTAAATTATCCTGTCTCGCTGAATTATTATACTTACTTTTATTTGCTCACCATGTCCTAACCAGCAAGAAAGCTATTAACAAGATATTCATGCATGTTCCTTTCTTTAGATATTCTATTTTCTGTTCCCCTTCACTGGAGATAACAGCATTAAAATGAATATTAGATCATTATACTTTCATCTATGTGTAATTTTAATGCATTTAATCTGGACCAGAAAAGCCTGTCTGCTAGTGGAGCTATGAGCAAAGAGAAATTTCTAGGTTTCTCAGTTCAGAAGCTTGGTATGCAGGAGAGAATTGGGCCAAACTGATCTCCAAAGGAAATGTGGGCATAAATCACATCATGGCCAGTATTATCAGTTACCCTCAGGCTGGCTGTTAGATCAGACAGAACTACAGTTCTCACAGGAAGTTTTAGAAAGAGACGATTATAGTAAAAGTTCCAGTCCTGTGAAGATCATTTATATTGCCATTTGAAAGAAATGTGTGTGGACGAGGGGAAAGAATAACAGGCTACTCCACACTAGAAAGTACTCAATTGAACTAAAGTACTTTCAATTATGTGGAAGGGCACAGGAGATGCTAATTTGAGCTACTGGGAATTTTATTCAAGCTGAGTGGTACCAAGGCTAGTGTTGGGAGTGGTCTGTCCTGGTGCAGAGGAGAAGGGGATGTTTTGAGTCTACAGAACTGAAAAATAATAAAACAACTGAAAGTGGGTGTATATTTCATTAGCACCATTAGTTGGCAATTCTTCACATTAGTGATAAATATCTCTCTCAAAAACTATTTCGCTCATTTCAGTTCTAAACAAATCCTTCATTCATTGCTTCTTTTACTTTTTACATATATATGTAATTTGTTTTTATTTGCATTTAGAGTTTAAAACACTGAAACAAAGTGTGAAGTGATAATATAATAATAACATAATACTTTTTGTATTGGGTGCTAGTTTCAGCTCATAGGTAAAACATTCGCTGAATTTGAATAACTTCTTTAGTTTTTAATCTTTCACTTTTATTAGTTTTTATTAAGACTAAAAAATCTAAAAATAATAACTTTGATTACTGCATTATTACCATAAATATTTTTGTCCTACAGAAGAAGAAGGGGTTAAGAAAAATGACATGCTCCAGAGACCATATACTCTAGACCACTCTAAAACAAGCCAGGTTCTGAGACTATGGTTTGCCCAATACGTCAGGCACTCACTCCAGAGAAATAAAACCACCAGCTTGGAAAGGACCCACAGTCATAGATGTGATCAGTTTCGTGATATGCCATGAGTAATTTACCATTTTTAGTAGTTAGCCTGTTCCAAATGCTCAATAATTTGATTTTTGTTTAGGGCAGATCCAAACTTTCTCAAAATAACAATCTTCATTCAATATATTTTGGTATAGGGAATAAACCAGAACTATACCACCCCTATAACTATTGGCTAGCTTTCTTGACTAAAGGTAGTTTGCACAGCTACTTTGTGAAGACCATCAGTGTGGTTTAAAGATATCCTGAATCTAAGAGGAAGAGGTGCAGAGCTGCCTGCTTGCCCAAACTCTCACTTGAATGTTAATTGTGGGATATCGAGGGATATAAATGATTCATGCCATCTGTGATTTTTACCATCCTTTTCAGTATCAATTCAGTGTGATGTATTTCCATGTTTTCTGGACTCAGAATATGTACTTAATAAATAATAAGAACTATTCTTTAAAAAGAGCTATTTTCTTTTACTAAAAATTAATTATCAGCCTTGAATAAGGATATAATAATGTTGGGCATGCCTGCTACACAAAGGATATATAAATGGATCAAATGTAAGATTCAGGACTATTTTTGCTTGTTTTTGTAGTTGATTTATTTAATGATGGGGAATCAGCAAATAGTCACTGTTGATTGCCTCATAGACAAGCATGGCTACTAGAATAATCCAAAAACATTTCATTTTATATTTTTATATTGCATTTTATATAGGAGTATGTGATACCCAATGGGAAACAGTTAAAAAGGAAGTCATGGTCATAGTTGAGTAGAGTAAGACCTCTACTATTTATTTGCCCCTTCTTTTATATTCTATGCTTTTTAAACTCCATGCTTTTATACATGAATAGAGAAAGCAGAGAGATGACTAAAAAGCTTCTTAAAAAGATCTTTCCTCATGTCCCATACAAAGTTCAGACAGGGTCTCAAGTTGTTATTATTGATAGTGTTTGTAGTGATTGCCATCCTTAACCCTCATTTTCTTACTAATCAAAAAGCTAATGGGAGGTAAAGCAACATCACCAAAGGTGAAACGGCATAGTTTTGGTGGATAATATACTATAGGGATCATATGTACAGATGTTATAAACACATTGAGAAGAATGACACTTTCTATCCACAGGATAGCACATTTATTAACAGTTGCTATATTTAGAGTAAGATTTCGCTCTTGGTGACAAGAGAGTTTCACATATTAATCTGACTTTAGACCAAATTTGGATAAATAATTCAACAGGAACTTTGTTCAGCCTTCAACCTTGTCATATTTAATCATCATATGAGTGAATATTATGGGAGAAATTTTGAGGTTATATAATTTTTTCCCTTAGAAACGTTTTTCTTTAGAAATGCATTTCTGTCATTTCTTCCCATCTCTTGCTGCTGCTGCTAAGTCGCTTCAGTCGTGTCTGACTCTGTGCGACCCCATAGACGGCAGCCCACCAGGCTCCTCTGTCCCTGGGATTCTCCAGGCAAGAACACTGGAGTGGGTTGCCATTTCCTTCTCCAATGCATGAAAGTGAAAAGTGAAAGTGAAGTCACTCAGTCATGTCCAACTCTTAGCAACCTCATGGACTGCAGCCTGCCAGGCTCCTCTGTCCATGGGATCTTTCAGGCAAGAGTACTGGAGTGGGTAACCATTCCCTTCTCCATCCCATCTCTTGAGATTACACCAACTCAGGAGAAGATTCAGCCTATTTGTGGTTGTTTTACAGTCACTCATAATGTCTGACTATTTGTGACCCCATGGACTGCAGCATGCCAGGCTTCCCTGTCCATCACCATCTCCCAGAGCTTGCTCAAACTCATGTCCAATGAGTCGGTGATGCTATCCATTGAGTTGGTGATGGCATCTTATCCCCTGTGGTTCCCTTCTCCTCCTGCCCTCAGTCTTTCCCAGAATCAGGGTCTTTTCCAATGAGTCAGGAAGCCAAAGCTTCAGGATCAGTACTTCCAATGAATATTCAGGGTTGATTTCCTTTATTGACTGGCTTGATCTCCTTGTAGTCCAAGGGGCTCTCAAGAGTCTACTCCAACACCACAGTTCAAAAGCATCAATCTTCAGTGCTCAGCCTTCTTTATGGTACAACTCTCACATCCATACATGACTACTGGTAAAACCATATCTTTGATTATATGGACCTTTGTCAGCAAAGGGATGTCTCTGCCTTTCAATACACTGCTCAGGCTTGTCATAGCTTTTCTTCCAAGGAGCAAGCATCTTTTAATTTCATAGCTGCAATCACCATCAGCAGTGATTTTGGAGCCTAAGAAAATACTAGTCTGTCACTGTTTCCATTGTTTCCTCATCTATTTGCCATGAACTGATGGGACTGGATGCCATTATCTTCGTTTTCTGAATGTTGAGTTTTAAACCAACTTTTTTACTCTCTTCTTTCACCTTCATTTAGAGGCTCTTTAGTTCCTCTTCATTTTCTGCCATAAGGGTGGTATGACCTGCATATCTAAGGCTATTAATATTTCTTCCAGTCCAGGTTCAATGCATGATACAGGGTGCTCAGGGCTGGTGCACTGGGATGGCCCAGAGGGATGGGATAGGGAGGGAGGTGGGAGGGGGGTTCAGGATGGAGAATACATGTACACCTGTGGCAGATTCATGTCAATGTATGACAAAACCAATACAATATTGTAAAGTAATTAGCCTCCAAAAAATAAATAAATGAAGTGAAAAAATAAAAATAAGTAAATAAAATAAAAGGAGGAATTTAAGTATAATCTTCCTTTCCTTGAAGCAAAGGGTTATTGAAGCAGTACACAAAGGATATACTTGTTTTAGAAATTAGGAATGTAAAAAATATATATTTCTCCCAGAAATCTTGATTCTAGCTGGTGCTTAATCCAACCTGGTGTTTCACATGTTGTATTCTGCATATAAGTTAAGTAAACAGGGTGACAATATACAGCCTTGATGTACTACTTTCCCAATTTGGAACCAGTCCATTATTCCATGTTTGGTTCTAACTGTTGCTTCCTGATCTGCATACAGGTTTTGCAGGAGGGAGATAAGCTGATCTGGTATTCCCATCTCTTTAAGAATTTTCCATAGTTTTTTGTGACCACACAGTCAAAGGCTTTAGTGTAGTCAATGAAGCATAAGTAAATGTTTTTCTGGAATTCTCTTGCTTTCTCTATGATCCAGTGGATGTTGTCAATTTGATCTCTGGTTCCTCTGCCTTTTCTAAATCCAGTTTGAATATCTGAGAGTTCTTGGTTCACGTACTGTTGAATCCTAGCTTGGAGAATTTTGATCATTACTTTGCTATCATGTGAAATTAGTGCAACTGTGGGATGGTTTGAACATATTTTGGCACTGCTCTTCTTTGGAATAAGAATGAAAACTGACCTTTTCCAGTCCTGTGGCCACTATTAAGTTTTCCAAATTTCTGGCATATTGAGCACAGCACTTTCACAGCATTCTTTTAGGATTTGAAAAAGCTCAGCTGAAATTCCATCACCTCCACTAGCTTTGTTTGTTGCGATGGTTCCTAAGGCCCACTTGACTTCACACTTCAAGATGTCTGGCCCTAGGTGAGTGAGCACACCATCATGGTTATCTGGGTCATGAAGATCTTTTTTGTACAGTTCTTCTCTGCATTCTTGCCACCTCTTCTTCATCTGTTTTTCTTGTTGGGTTCCATACTGTTTCTGTCCTTTGTTGTGCACATCTTTGCATGAACTGTTTCCTTGGTATCTCTGATTTTCTTGAATAGATCTCTAGTCTTTCCCATTCTATTGTTTTCCTGTTTTCTTTGCATTGTTCACTTAGGAAGGCTTTCTCACCTCTCCGTGCTATTCTTTGGAAGTCTGGATTGAGATGGGTGTATCTTTCCTTTTCTGGTTTGCCTTTCACTTCTCTTCTTTCTTAGCTCTTTGTAAGGCCTCCTCAGATAACCATTTTGCCTTTTTGCATTTCTTATTCTTGGGGATGGTTTTGATCACCACCTCCTCTACAGTGTTATGAACCTCTTACTGCCTCTCCTTGTCTTTGACCTCAGATATTTTCTGCCTACTTCTTTATATACATAAAATTTGTTCCTTGCTTTCAAGGCCCTCTTGTATTTCACAGCTGCCTCCAATATTCTTAACTCCATTGTCTCCTTCTTGAAGACTCATTATTTCAAGGTAGTATATACTAAACTATTATTAGATTTTAATAATAACTTGCCTAGATTTGGTACAAAAATCACTAATATAACTAATATCCAAAGATACTTCATATCTACTGAAGAAAAGAAAAAAAAAGGTGCTAAAATAGCATCAAATACTTTGGCCACCTGATTCAAACAGCTGACTCATTGGAAAATACTTTCTGCCTACTTCTTTATATACATAAAATTTGTTCCTTGCTTTCAAGGCCCTCTTGTATTTCCTCTTGTCTCCTTCTTGAAGACTCATTATTTCAAGGTAGTATATACTAAACTATTATTAGATTTTAATAATAACTTGCCTAGATTTGGTACAAAAATCACTAATATAACTAATATCCAAAGATACTTCATATCTACTGAAGAAAAGAAAAAAAAAGGTGCTAAAATAGCATCAAATACTTTGGCCACCTGATTCAAACAGCTGACTCATTGGAAAAGATCCCAATTCTGGGGAATATTGAGGGCAGAAGGAAAAGGGGACAACAGAGGACACGATGGTTGTATGACATCACTAACTCAATGGACATGAGTTTGAACAACTCCAGGAGATGGTGAAGGACGCTAAGCCTGGCATGCTATCATCCTTGGGTCAAAGAGTCCGACATAACTGAGCAACTGAACAACAACAATATTCTAAATAGAAGCTTTCCTTAAAGTAAGCCCAGATTATTCTTTCCATCTTATTACAAATTGTTGACTATTTATGAATATCATCTTCAAAGATACAATAATTAATCTTAGAGTTGTGAAAGTCTCTAAAGTTAGCTCAAATTATGACTCTGTGAGCTCAAATTATGTATGACTTTGTTGTGATGTTAGCAAGATAATCTTGGACCCATGACTTAACATCTCTATGCCTCAGATTTTTTCACCCATAAAAGTAGAATAGGGTTTTTGTAAGTATTAAATGAGTTAATATTTGTAAAGCTCTTAGGCTAGCATTGGACATAGGTATATATATTGCTTTGATACAGTGTAATTCTTACTCTCATAGAGACACTAGGTAAATATATAGTAAAGGAGAAGAGACTGTTTATTTCAGTGAAGATCAGGGATGTTATCACAGAAGAGTGGACTCACACCAGTTGAAAGGAAAACCATCAATGCTAATAAGTTCATTTTTATTGTAATACTTCATATAGAGCAAATGGGAGCCTGAATCAGAGCAACAGCCATGGATAAGTTAAGGACACCTTTGAGATGGTGAACAAACAATTCACACAATGCAGCAAGTGGCTAGTTAAGTGAAGTGAGGGAACAAGGAGGATTAAAGGTAACAAGATATTGGCCTCAGCATCTAGTAGAAAGAGTTCCTCTTAAAAGTATACAACACAGAGCACTGTGAGGTTTTGCACAAGGTAGTGGTATAGTGGGATATCTGAGAACAGATAGCAGGCCCACTGCAGGAGCCTGGAGGCAAGAATATGTGACTGATGGGAATGTGCCAAGATCAAGGCAGGGATGAAAGCAGGAGACCAGGTCCAAGAGTCAGGGTTAAGGAATGAGAACACTGAAACAATGAGTGACCTAGTCTAGGAGCACGAATTAAGACACAAGCTAAGAGAAGAATCTAAGGTAACCATCTATCTCCCAGGGTATTAGATTAGAGCATCCCAAATCTCTCTTACCAAAAGCCAAGATTCATCCTGGACACCAGGGAGTCATTATCATACTGTAGGAATTCAACTAAAGAAGAATCAAGAGTCCAGAAAATAGGAGAAGTTTGCCTCCCTAAAATTATGGAAAGGAATTTCTACATATTTGGATGATCCAATTTAGGGGTTTCCAAGTAAAAATGGAGACCAAGAAACAATTATAAATATCAATCTTTTAAAGTGACTATTTGGAAGTCTATAAAGGTTATCAATGAAGGAAGTTTAAGAAAGGGGTCAGAAAATATTCAGATGTCTCTATAATGAGGTACTGAGATTTGGTAAATTGAATTCAGATCTTTCAGGTTAAGAATAGATGTAGTAACTAATGTACATTGTCAAAACATAGCAACAAACAAATATCTGTGGAAAACTACAGCCTGCTCAAAATAAGCAGAGTTTTTGATTTGTTTGCTTTAATTTGGTTCAACTTACTTTTCACAAGAGATGTAGAAGATATTCTTTGTAAGAATGCACATACATCTGTGTAGCATCAACAATTTATAGAAATTAAGCCTTTGGCTAATTATTGGAAATTATAGGAAAGAGAGGATATGAAGAGGAAAAAGAGCTCCCAGAAGAACCAAGGACATATTTTGCTTAAGAGTTGTTCTAGGCTTGGGTCTGGTCATGAGACTATGGAAGCAGTCAACTGAGCAGACAGGAGTTAAGATATGACCTTATGTTACACTGCCACTCACGTACAGGTTTATCATTACCATCTTTCTAAATTCCATATATATGTGTAAGTATACTGAATTGGTGTTTTTCTTTCTGGATTACTTCACTCTTTATAATCGGCTCCAGCTTCATCCACCTCATTAGAACTGATTCAAATGTATTCTTTTTAATGGCTGAGTAATACTCCATTGTGTCTATGTACCACAGCTTTCTTATCCATTCATCTGCTTATCGCCAGTCTAGGATCGATGCAGTATGCAGGATGCTTGGGACTGATGCACGAGGATAATCCAGAGAGATAGTGTGGGGCGGGACGGGGGAGGTGGGGATCGGGATTGGGAGTTCATGTACACTCATGGCTGATTCATGTCAATGTATAGCAAAATGAATACAGTATTGTAAAGCAAAACAAAATAAAAAAATTAAAATTAAAAAAAATAACTAGGCAAAAAAAAAAAAGATATGACCTTATCTTTGGCCTCAGGTAAGCCTGTAGGAATTGTGATGGTAAGCAGATTGTGTTATCAATAAGACTGCATCTCCAGATTTCCTAATGGCACTGTTGCTCAATAAGGTGTAAGGAATATATAGCAACAGACTGTTTTGGTTACAACCTGGCTTCTGAGGCGTGAATATTGAGAATACAGTTTCTGAATAACAAATATCAGTAATCCTAAACCACAAGAGTGTGCATGCAATTTATCTGATGCAAAATTGTAGTGGACAATAGTTTCAACCACAAATCAAAGATCGATGAAGAATGGGGATAGTGTGGTGAGGCCCACCACTTGGTATCGATCATCTAAGCACAGTCTAACACACGGAGGATAATTACCACCAGTCATACTTACAAAGATAGGACCTCAACACTTCTCTTGGGCATGTCAACATGCACCAAGCCATTGTCACTTAGGTAATTCCATGTTTGCAGCTCTGCAGTTCAGCCCTAAACACTTTGTAGGTAACTGATAATAACTGTAAAGTCACATTTTAAAAGAAGGTCTGGTGTGTTATTTACTTATCAATGCTTTTAGGAGTGAATTGCAATCATATTAGTTATTTGAAAATAAAAACATCACTTTCAAACTATTCTATAATTCTAATAGGACATTTCTCAAATGAATCACAATGTGTGTCTGTCTGTAGTATTTTTGATTTTTTTGAAATAAGTTAAGCAAATATAAAGCATCACTGAAACAATTTAAACCCTTTAAAAACTATATGAACATCCTACCAAAATACCAAAGAACATAAATTAGGCTTTAAAAAATACCTGCATACTTCTCTACTGTTTTAGAAAGTGTGTTTAAATTACCCAGATTCCAACTGTCTCCTGTACACAATGAAACAGAAATCCTTTATTTCTTTCTTTCCCACTATACTTTGCCTAAGCAGAGAGAAGGACAAGCCAACATTTATCAGTTGATGAATGATAAATTCTGACAAAATGTGGTCCACTGGAGAAGGGAATGGCAAACCACTTCAGTATTCTTGCCTTGAGAACTGCATGAACATTATGAAAAGGCAAAAAGATAGGGAACTGAAAGACAAACTCCCCAGGTTGGTAGGTGCCCACTATGCTACTGGAGATCAGTAGAGAAATAACTCCAGAAAGACTGAACAGATGGAGCCAAAGGAGAAACAACATCCAGCTGTGAATATGACTGGTTAGAAGTAAAGCCCAATGCTGTAAAGAGCAATATTCCATAGGAACCTGAAATGTTAGGCCCATGAATCAAGGCAAATTGGAAGTGGTCAAATAGGAGATGGCAAGAGACAAGCTAAAATGGACTAGAATGGGTGAATTTAACTCAGATGACCATTATATCACTACTGTGGGCAATAATCTCTTAGAAAAAATGGATTAGCCATAATAGTTAATAGAAAGACTGAAATGTAGTACTCGGATGCAATCTCAAAATCAACAGAATGATCTCTGTTCATTTCGAAGGCAAACCATTCAATATCACAGTAATCCAAGTCTATGCTCTGACAGGTAATGCTGAAGAAGCTGAAGTTGAAAAGTTCTATGAAGACCTAAAAGACTTTCTAGAACTAATATCCACAAAATACGTCCTCTTCATTATAGGGGACTGGAATTCAAAAGTAAAAAGTCAAGAAACACCTGGAGTAATAGGCAAATATGGCCTTGGAGTACAGAATGAAGCAGGGTAAAGGCTAATACAGTTTTGCCAAGAGAATGCACTGGTTATAGAAAACATCCTCTTCCAACAACACAAGAGAAGACTCTACACATGGACATCACCAGATGGTCAGTACCAAAATCAGATTGATTATATTCTAGGCAGCCAAAGATGGAGAAGCTCTATACAGTCAGCAAAAAAAAAAAAAAAAAAGACCAGGACCAACTGTGGCTCAGATCATGAACTCTTTATTGCCAAATTCAGACTTAAATTGAAGAAAGTATGGAAAACCACTATACTATTCAGGTATGACCTAAATAAAATATCTTATGATTATATAGAAGAAGTGTCAAATAGATTCAAGAGATTAGATCTGATAGACAGTGCCTGAAGAACTATGGATGGAGGCTTGTAACATTGTATAGGAGACAGGGAGCAAGAGCATCCCCAAGAAAAAGAAATGTGAAAAGGCTAAGTGGTTGCTGAGGAGGCCTTACAAATAGCTGTGAAAAAAAGAGAAGTGAAAGGCAAAAGGGAAAAGGAAAGATATACCCATTTGAATGCAAAGTTCCAAAGAATAGCAAGGAGACATAAGAAAGCCTTCCTCAGTGGTCAATGCAAAGTAATAGAGGAAAACAATAGAATGGGAAAGATTAGAGATCTTTTCAAGAAAATTAGAGATACCAAGGTAACATTTCATGCAAAGAGGGTTCAATAAAGGACAGAAATGGTAGGGACTTAAGAAGCAGAAGATATTAAGAACAGGGGCAAGAATATAAAAAAGATCTATACAAAAAAGATCTTCACAACCCAGACAATCACAATTGTATGATCACTCACCTAGAGCCAGACATCCTGGAATGCAAATTCAAATGTTTCCTAAGGCCCATCACTATGAGCAAAGCTACTGGAGGTGAGGGAATTCCCGTTTAGCTATTTCAAACCCTAAAAGATGATGCTGTTAAAGTGCTGTACTCAATATGCCAGCAAATTTGGAAAACTCAACAGTGGCCACAAGACTGGAAAAGGTCAGTTTTCATTCAAATCTCAAAGAAAGGCAATGCCAAAGAATACTCAAAGTACCACACAATTGCACTCATTTCACATGCTAGTAAAGTAATGCTCAAAATTTTCCAAGCCAGGCTTCAATAGTATGTGAACCATGAACTTCCAGATATTCAAACTGGATTTAGAAAAGGCAGAGGAACCAGAGATCAAATTGCCAACATCAGTTGGATCATTGAAAAAGCAAGAGAGTTCCAGAAAAACATCTACTTCTGCTTTATTTCCTACACAAAAGCCTTTGTGTGGATCATGACGAATTGAAAAATTCTGAAAGAGATGGGAATACCAGAGCACCTGACTTGCCTCCTGAGAAATCTGTATGCAGGGCAGGAAGCAACAATTAGAACTGGACGTGGAACAACAGATTGGTTCCAAATAGCAAAAGGAGTATGTCAAGGCTGTATAATATTGTCACCCTGCTTATTTAACTTCTATGCAGAGTATATCATGAGAAACGCTGGGCTAGAAAAAGCACAAGCTGGAATTAAGATTGCTGGGAGAAATATCAATAACCTCAGATATACAGATGACACCACCCCACCCTTATGGCAGAAAGCCTTTTGATGAAAATGAAAGAGGAGAGTAAAAAGTGGCTTATAACTCAACATTCAGAAAACTAAGACCATGGCATCCAGTTCCATCACTTCATGGCAAATAAATGGGGAACAAGGGAAACAGTGATAGACTTTATTTTGGGAGGGCTCCAAAATCACTGCAGATGGTGACTGCAGCCATGAAATTAAAAGATGCTTGCCCCTTTGAAGAAAAGTTATGACCAGCCTAGGCAGCATATTAAAAAGCAGAGCCATTACTTTGCCAACAAAGGTCCATCTAGTCAAAGCTATGGTTTTTCCAGTAGTCAGGTATGGATGTAAGAGTTGGACTATAAAGAAAGCTGAGCACCAAAGAATTGATGCTTTTGAACTGTGGTTTTGGAGAAGACTCTTGAGAGTCCCTTGGACTACAGGGAGATCCAACCAGTCCATTTTAAAGGAAATCAGTCCTGAATATTCATTGGAAGGACTGATGCTGAAACTGAAACTCCAATACTTTGGCCACCTGATGCAAACAACTGACTCATTTGAAAATACCCTGATGCTGGGAAAGTTTGAAGGCAGGAGGAAAAGGGGATGATAGAGGATGAGGTGGTTGGATGGCATCACCGACTTGATGGGCGTGAGTTGGAGTAAGCTCTGGGAGATGGTGATGGACAGGGAGGCCTGGTGTGCTGCAGTCCATGAGGTCGCAAAGAGTAGGACACGACTGAGCAACTGAATTGAACTGAATGAAAAGTATGGAAAGAGAACATTGATAGATTATCATCTATACATTATTGACAATAAAGATTTAACAACCATCAACCATATGAAAAACTCCACAAGATTATTATATCTCAATTTGTAAACAATAACAATACCTTTGGTTTCATCTAAAAGGTGATATAGCCAAAAAAAAAAAAAAAAAAGAAGCAACAACAAACAAACAAAAGCAAAAGTAAAGCCTCTGCATGTACATCCAGGTTCTCTCAGATTTTCCTGGAAAGCCTTTTAAAAAGCTGTAAGAATAATACAAACTCCTTTGAGAATACAAATTCTCAAAGGAGATATGTTCACCTTTTTCCCACACACAGAGGCAAACCAATCTCAAAAACGTTTCTCTTGGGAGTTCCCTGGTGATCGAGTGGCTAGTCTTTGTCCTCCTAATGCAGGGGATATAGCTTAGATCCCTGGTCTGGGAACCAGATCCGGTTTGCCACAACTAAGACCTGGCACAGCCAAATAAGTAAAAGTAAATATTAAAAATATCAACACGATGGACATAAGTTTGAGCAAACTCCAGGAGACAGTGACAGACAGGGAAGCTTGACCCTGGCATGCTGCAGTCCACGGGGTTACAAAGAGTCAGACACCATTTATCGACTGAACAGCAATTAGTTTTTAAAAATTATACCTTTGGCAGAAACCAACACCATTCTATAAAGCAGTTTAGTCCATGGAATTCTCCAGGCCAGAATACTGGAGTGGGTAGTCTTTCCCTTCTCCAGGGGATCTTCCCAAACTAGAGATCAAACTCAGGTCTTCTGCATTGCAGGCGGATCTTTTACCAGCTGAACCACAAGGGAACCCCAAGAATACTGGAGTTGGAAGCCTTTCCCTTTTCCAGGGAATCTTCCCGACCCAGGGATTGAACCAGGTTCTTCTGCATTGCAGGTGGATTCGTTACCAACTGAGCTATCAAGGAAGCCCTATAAAGCAATTGCCCTTCAATTTAAAAATAAATTTAAAAAATTAAATTTATTAAAATTAAAAAAGAAAATTAGTTTCTCTCTCTTCTGCTGTCAGTTTTGACTACTTAAATGTATTCCTTTCCTTTCCTTAAGTACCAACTATTTTTAAACAAGTAGGATAAGTTTGCTTCCACTTTTTCACTACCTTCTTACTCTTAACCTCTCAAAGTCTGGGTTCTGCCATTACCCCTCTACTGAATCTGCTATCTCAGTGAGTCTACTTTCCAAAGCTATTGGCATTTCCTGTCTTCTTTCTCTAGGAAGGTTATGACCCTAAGAACCAAGTTTGCCTCTGCTTGTAGACTCTAGGCCACTGGCCTCCTCTGTTGTCCTTCCTCTGTTTTCTTTGCTAGCCTCTATCTTCTCAACCACTCCAAGCACTAAACAATCCAGAAATAGTAAGGATTTTTATTATAATAATAGTTCAGTTCAGTCGCTCAGTCGTGTCCGACTCTTTGTGACCCCATGAAGCACAGCACACTAGGCCTCCCTGTCCATCACCAACTCCCGGAGGCCACCCAAACTCATGTCCATTGAGTCTGTGATGTCATCCAGCCATCTCATCCTCGGTCGTCCCCTTCTCCTCCTGCCCCCAATCCCTCCCAGCATCAGGGTCTTTTCCAATGAGTCAACTCTTCGCATGAGGTGGCCAAAGTATTGGAGCTTCAGTTTTAGCATCATTCCTTCCAAAGAAATCCCAGGGCTGATCTCCTTCAGAATGGACTGGTTGGATCTCCTTGCAGTCCAAGGGACTCTCAAGAGTCTTCTCCAACACCACAGTTCAAAAGCATCAATTCTTCTGCACTCAGAATTCTTTACAGTCCAACTCTAACATCCATACATGACTACTGGAAAAACCATAGCCTTGACTAGATGGACCTTAGTCGGCAAAGTAATGTCTCTGCTTTTGAATATGCTATCTAGGTTGGTCATAACTTTCCTTCCAAGGAGTAAGCGCCTTTTAATTTCATGGCTGCAATCAGCATCTGCAGTGATGTTGGAGCCCAGAAAAATAAAGTCAGCCACTGTTTCCACTGTTTCCCTATCTATTTCCCATGAAGTGATGGGACCAGATGCCATGATCTTCGTTTTCTGAATGTTGAGCTTTAAGCCAACTTTTTCACTCTCCTCTTTCACTTTCATCAAGAGGCTCTTTAGTTCTTCTTCACTTTCTGCCATAAGGGCAGTGTCATCTGACTAACACAAATTACCACCATCCGAGGACTAATATTCAAAAATTATATCTTCATAGCAACCCAGTGAGGCAGGTACTATTTTCATGTGCATGCTGAATCTGTCACAATGAGACTGATTCACCTATCCTTGGTGACAATATTAGTAATTGGCCACGGAGGATTTGAATTCAGTTTGACTCTGGTTTATAAACATCTGTAAACCTGATCTAGATGATCATTTCCAGAACCTTTCCTGCAACTCTCATCCAATTTCTGCTTACTTCTCATTGGTACACTTCTATTAGGGTAAGTGTATATTTACTTTGTGTGAAAAAAGTGAAAGTGTTAGTTGCTCAGTCGAGTCTATCTCTTTGCGACCCCATGGACTATAGCCAATCAGGCTCCTCTGATCATGGAATTCTCCAGGCAAGAATACTGGAGTGGATAGCCATTCCCTTCTTCAGGGATAGTTACTTTATTTGCCTCCATTCCTTATTGTCTCTAATACACTTACACACCATAGTGAAATTATTGTCCTAGGATATAACTTTAATCATGTCACTCTCTTGCTTGTACCTTCAATAGGTCACCAATGAATTCAGAACACATTTGCCATTTAGTAATACATGTAGGGCCTACTGTATTCCAGCCTCCCTAAGCTTTATGTCTTCATCTCTAATACATGGTGTAGTGAAGCCATCCCTCACCCCCCAAATTAATGCCATTATTTCACACATCCATAACTTTGTTTATACTATACATTTTATTTTCACCTCTCCCTCAATGCCACCCATCAATATAATAGCCATTAGAATTCTATTCTATTCTAATCCATCCATCAAATTACAGTGTCATTTCTTGGGTAGTGACCTTGAGTTCCAAACCTTTATAGATCCTTTATAGCATTTACCATATCATTCTTTAAGCAACAGTTATTTTACCCATCATCCCACTAAAAGTGGTGGGTGTATCTTACTATTACAGTCCTAGCAGCATAAAGCTTAATCTTTCATAAATAGTAGATTTTTTAAAAATATCTCTGCACAAACCCATTAAATGAATTAGCTATGTGACTTCGTACACAAAGGAAAAAGATGGTTTACCAAGAACTTTCCTAATTGAAGCATTCAGTCATTTCACACGTTACTTTGAAATATCAACTGTAAAGCAGGATCATAAACATTTTACTAGGACTTTGATTTGCAAAGCATCTCCCAAAATCCATTCTGCTGTTTCTATCTCACCAAGTGACCCAGTATATTTGGCCAACCCTATTATCACTCTGCTAAAACTCAAAATGTCCCAGTCATTCTTACACTTAAGTAGGGTCTGTAACTAAGTCTTGACCAATGAATGTAATCAGAAGTGTTGTGTAGTATTTCTAGGAAGTCTCCTTAAAAGTTTGAGACCCATGTCTTCTTTCTTCTTTCCCCTATATCTGCTGCTTGGAACACAGATAACATGGGCTCTAGGAGCCATCTTTGATAGTGAGAATTCAAGTCCCCCCTTGGAATGATGAACCTGAAAACTAAAGGAGTATGAGTTACAGAAGGCTCTACAATAGTCATACTAGCCCTATTTTGGATAAAATAAAACAAAATGCCTATAGGTGAAAAAAAACTAACCTAAGATTACATCCTACTAAGAGATAGAGCTAGGGCTAGAACCCAGTGAGGCTTACCCCAGAGACAGCATTCTTAGCCATTGAGCTTTGCATTCTCCTCAAGTTCTAGCTGCAATAGACTATATACTATAAATAGTACTATAACTGATAAGCTAGAATGATCATAAAAATGAATACTTTCAGAATATTAGTATATTTTTATCAAAATAGAATGGGGACAGATCCGGAGTTAGAACAAACACTCTTAAAGTAATATGAATAAGGAAAAATATGGCACTAAACTTTGGGCCCGGTTAAGCTGCTATAATGGGGCTTCCTGGTGGCTCAGATGGTAAAGCGTCTGCCTCCAATGTGGAAGACCAAGGTTCGATCCCTGGGTGGGGAAGATCCCCTGGAGAAGGAAATGGCAACCCACTCCAGTATTCTTGCCTGGAAAATTCCATGGACTGAGGAGCCTGGTAGGCAACAGTTCATGGGGTTGCAAAGAGTCGGACACGACTGAGCAACTTCACTTCAAGCTGCTATAATAGTCATATGCTAGATTCAACAATAATTTGTAAATTTTCAAGAAATTTAAATATTAAAGAAATGCTTTTAAAGAGCACAAAATATTGATTTTTCACCTCTTAATGAACTTGCCAAGATACAACTTTATGTGTTGATTATTTGAAGATGATTATCTGTTAATGCATATGGGCTTCCTTGCTGGCTCAGTAGGCAAAGAATCCTCTTGCAATGAGGGAGACCTGGGTTCAGTTCCTGGGTTAGGAAGATCCTCTGGAGGAGGGCATGGCAACCCATTCTAGTATTCTTGCCTGGAAAATCCCAATGACAGGGGAGCCTGGCAGGCTACAGTTCATGGGGTCACAAAGAGTTGGACACAACTGAGTGACTAAGCAATCTGTTAATACATAGCTAAAAAAACACTATTAGGAGTACACATTTGAAATTAACACAAAGAAAGAGTTCCCATTTGTCTTGAAGTTATTTGCAAAAGAGAAACAGGATAACCTGAGAGGTTTATTGCTTTTGTTTTTGTTTTACATTAATGAGATTTTCAAGTAAGATAAAATAGGTCCAGTGCAGATTATCACTACATACTTCAGTATTTTCATGTTCTACCTATACTTTCAACTATATTATTCTTATTTCTACTCATCAAAATTTATCTCTACAAGAAATAGAATACAGCTTCAAAGTCCTTTCATGTATTAGATGTTGTCATGTCTTATTCATTATAAATTACCTTCCAATCTAACAGCATTTAAACTGAGAAAAATTTGGAGCCTTTTAAACCCATTTTCTCAAGAGAAAAAAACTTTATAGTAAAATGACCTTTTTTGGAAAAGGGAAGAAGTATCACATTTAAAAATTTTTCAAGGATATGACTGTGATAAAGCAGGTGGCTTTTATCCAAATGTAATATCTAAGGCTCATCTGTGTTCATTGTATCAAACCCTTTTTTTTTTAAATAATTCTAATTATAGAAGCTGAAAATGGTCTCGTAAAACTTGTTGTCATGACAACAAAATCTTCTAAGAAATGATGCAAGTCTGAATGTGAAGGATGTATTCATGACATGATTTAATAGAAAGATGCTTCAACTACCCACTGCAATTCCATTATTGAGCTTGTCTATTGTTTGCTTTTGTTTTTTAACATTTAACAAAATTTCCACCCTACATAACTTTACTAAATATGCTAAAAGTAGGAATTATTTTCAGCTTTCTTCTACCAACTGTTATTTATGGCAAGAAATGGTATTAAAATTTGTCAATTGCTATATGTTATACAGAAACATTTTTCTTGGTCACTTGGTTTGGTTTGAAGAACCTCTTCAAATGTCCTTAATAGATTTCTTTATAATAGAAAATGTAATAACTCTGAGCAAGAAGAATTTATAAGGAGTTATGAACTTATTATTTACCAAAGCTGGGAATATAAAAAGTAAAAATAAAAATAACTTTAAATAGAAAAGCATAGTTGTTTTTGTCTTAAACACACACACACACAAAACCTTCAAAACCAGTGCCTAAAAGAAAACTTGCTACTTTACTTTTTAAAAATCTTAGAATCTAGGCTCTTCAATGGTAATAAATTCTAATAAGCTTCAAAATGTAATATATGGGTGATATTGCTGTGAGGTAAAAAGTAAGAAAAAGCAACAATGGAAACTTTGGTTTGTAGCTTTTATATCCTGTGTGTCATGTTACTTTCTACCATTTGTTCTGGCGTTTGGCGTCTTTCCCACTGCAAACGTAAAGTGAAAGTGAAGTCGCTCAGTCATGTCTGACTCTTTGCGACCCGTGGACTGTAGCCCACCAAGCTCCTCCGTCCATGGGATTCTCCAGGCAGGAATACTGGAGTGGGTTGCCATTTCCTGGGAGACTGAAGACAGTGAAGATATTAATTTTCCCCAAATTTATATACAGGTTTAATGCAATTTCTATCAGATCTCAATGAAATTTTCTATAGATGCAGACAAGATTATTATATAATTTATATGGAAGACAAAGAAACTAAAATAGTTGAAAATAATTTTGAAGAGAGAAAATAAATTGGGAGGAATTACTTTACTAATTTTAGTTCTTATTTTATAGCTCCAGAAAGCAAGAACAATGCAGTCCTGGTAGAGCAGCAGACACATAAATAAACAGAACAGATTAGTAAGGCCAAATGATTGTTTACAAAGGTGAAAATACAACTCAACAGAAGAATAAAATTTTTCACAAATGGTTCTAAAATAATTGAATATCTGTAAACAAAAAAGGCATGAATTTTAAACCTTTTATAAACACTAACTCTAAAACGAACCATAGACTTGTGTGAAACATAAAAATCTAAAACTTTCAGAAGACAGTATAGAAGAAAATGACCCTGAACACCGTGAAGAGTTCTTAGGCATAGTTTGAAAAGCACTATCTATTATAAACAGTCTACAAATTGAAGTTAATTACAGTTAAATACTTTGATTTATCAAGAAACCCTGTTAAAAGGATGAAAAGATATCCTATAGACTGGGAAAAAGTATTTGCAAACCACACATCCAACAAAAGACTCACATTTAGAACACATAACTAATTCACAGAACTCAACATTAAAAAAAAAATTCAATTTAAAAAATGCAGATACATGAAGAGACACTTCCCTGAAAAGGAAATGCCAATGGAAAATAAGCACATGAAAAGTTAACATCACTAGCCATTAGGGAAATGCAATGTAAAGCCATCATAAGAAATCATTATACACCTATTAGAGCAACTCAAGTGAAAAAACACAAGCTGGAATCAAGATTACTGGGATAAATATCAGTGACCTCAGATATGCAGATGACACTACACTAATGGCAGAAAGTGAAGAGGAACTAAAGAGCCTGTTGATGAAGGTGAAAGAGGCAAGTGAAAAAGCTGGCTTAAAACTCAACATTCAAAAAATGAAGGTCATGGCATCTGGTCCCATCACTTCATGGCAAATAGATGAGAAAATAATGGAAACCATGACAGACTTTTTTTTTCCTTGGGCTCCAAAATCACTGCAGATGATGACTACAGCCATGAAATTAAAAGATCCTTGCTCCTTGAAAGAAAAGCTATGACAAACCTAGACAGCATATTAAAAAGCAGAGACATTACTTTACCAACAAAGGTCCATGTAGCCAAAGCTATGGCTTTACCAGTAGTCATGTATGGATGTGAGAGTTGGACCATAATGAAGGCTGAGCACCAAAGAATTGATGTTTTTCAACTGTGGAGTTGGAAAGACTCTTGAGAATCCCTTGGTCTACAAGGAAATCAAACCAGTCAATCCTAAGGGAAATCAATCCTGAATATTCATTGGAAGGACTTATGCTGAAGCTGAAGCTTCAATACTTTGGCCACCCTATGTGAAGTTGACTCATTGAAAAAGACCCTGATGCTGGGAAAGACTGAGAGCAGGAGGTGAAGGGGGTAACAGAGGATGAAATGGCTGAATGACATCATCAACTCAATGGACATGGTTTGAGCAAACTCTGGGTGATGGTGAAGGACAGGGAAGCCTAGCATGCTTCAGTCCATGGGTTCACAAATTGAGAGACTGAACCACAAAAACAAGTGAAAAATAGTTATAGTACCAAATACTGGTAAGAATGTCGAGACACTGGGTCTTTCATGCATTGCTGGTAGGAACATAAAGTGGTATAATCTGTCCAGAAACACTTGCGCAGTTTCTTAAAATACTATAAAATGAAATATTTGTGTGAAATGAATTATTTTCTGCTATACCAGTAAACATGACTTAGTGACTGAACAATACCAAAATACCATGTCACAACTATGTCACAGTTGTCAGGGATTCTAGCCTTCCAGATACAAATTTCTGAGCCCAGGTTGTCATCTAGCAGTCATCAGCCACTTCCTCAACTCCTGAGCTGAGGAGCTCAGAGAGGCGAGAAAGTGCAAGAGACAGCCATCTGCCACATCCACCACCCCTTATGGTAAATGATGAATTAATGATGTTGTTGCTCACTCAGATGTGTCTGATTCTTTGTGACCCCATGGACTGCAGCCAAATTGAGGATGAAAACAAAAAGCACAATTTGGCCCCAGATAGCTGAGATGCATATGCAACAATGATTTCAGTAAGCCTGGATGCTTACATCTCCCCATACATAAAAGAGCACTAATCATTTAATGCAAGAGATCTGGTTTTCCTTAATTGACAGTAATCTTTTAATATTCAGATTTCCTGCCTCTTTCGGGAAACTTCTAGGTAGGCTGGCTCCTCCGTTCCCCACCTCCTCAGAAACAGTTCTCTCAGGGTCACCTGAGATGCTGGCTTGAAGTCCTCACGATTCCCACCAAATAAACCTACTCTCAACTTTTAGGCACATGTACTTTTTCCAATTGACAATACTAAACATACACTTACCACATGACCCAATAATTTGCACTCTGAGACATTTATTTCAGACAAATGAAACTAATGTTCTCAAGAAAGCCTCTACTGGATTGATCACCGCAACACTGTTTGTAATAGGCAAAAACGGAAACAGTGAAAATGACCCTCAATGGTGAAACAAACACGATGCACTCATATTGTGGAACACTCTGCCAAAGTTAAAAGGAGTCAACTATTAATACACACAATAAATTGGTTAGACCTCAAGGTTATGAGCTAAATGAAAATGTCAATCTCATAAGATCTCATACTGTGTGAGTTTACTCACAAAATATTTGGAAATGATAAAAGCATAAAGGTAGAGAACAAATTAGTGGTTGCCAGGGTTGTAGATGAAAATGAGATGGGGGAGTGGAGGCTGTGACTAACAGGCAATAGAACAAGAGAGATCTTTGTGAAAGTGCTACAGCAGGCAGATAGCTAGGTAGGAGCAGAGAAATGTGGGCAGGGGCCAGATGGCAGGAAATCAGACATCTTGTTAACAGCAGGGTTCCATAGGCAGACAAAGCAAAGCAAGAAGCTTCAGACTGACATGAAACCACACATTCAGGGGGATAAGCGTCCATTGTTGTTCAGTAGCTCAGTCCAGTCTGACTCTTTGTGACCCCATGGACTGCAGGACACCAGGCTTCCCTGTCCTTCACCATCTCCCAGATCTTGCTCAAGCTCATGTCCACTGATTCAGTGATGCCATCCAACAGTCTCATCCTCTGTTGGCCCCTTCTCCTCCTGCCTTGGCTTCCCTGGTGGCTCAGAGGTTAAAGCATCTGCCTCCAATGTGGGAAACCTGGGTTTGATCCCTGGGTCAGGAAGAGCCCCTGGAGAAGGAAATGGCAACTCATTCCAGTATAATCTTTTCCACGATCAGGATCTTTTCCAGTGAATCATCTCTTCACATAAGGTGGCCAATATGAAAAGGCAAAAAGATAAGGGTCCAGGTAGCAGACAAAGAAAGGGAGGAAAGGCAGGAATCTCCTGCCTCCAAATATAACCCTTTGCTCATTGTGCTCTCATTATATAGATTAGTCTTACAGATAAGAAGTATTCATGCACCATTGCTGTGACACTTCTGATCTTAGCTAAATAAGGACAAAAACCCTTCTCCCCGGGCAAAATGGAGCTGGGGTGAAAATCAAGGAAAATGACTCCCAAACTTCACCTTCCCCAGTGACTATTCCACCCCTTCATTTGTGTGCCCCCTTTTAACTGGCTTGCCAAAGTAACCCAGGGCAACAGCATAACTTCATCTATTTGTCTGCTCTCCCTCTGAAAGTATATCCTTGCTTAAATAAACTTTTACCTTTTTAACCTCTCTGCTTCATCTCTGAGTTCTTTCAAAACAAGAAAAAAACTGAAATTCACCAGAAACAGTGGTAGAACAGTTCTGTGATTTGATTGCCATCGTGGTTACCCCACCATACCACTCATGCAGGAAAAGACTTAGAACTATAAAAACATAGTGCCAATGTCAAATTCCTAGTACAAGTGGGTACACAGGACCTCTCCAAACTACCTTATGACTGCTCATGAATCTGTAAGTATTTCAAAATTATAAATTTAATTTAAAATGTCAGTGCTGGATTCTAGCCTTCAGAGATGGCCTGTGGACTGTGTTTCTCACTAAAGAATTCAACTTCTTACCTATCTGTTCATATCTGAATTCTTTCATGAAGAATCAAGAACTTTAAATTCACCAGCAGCATATTGGCAAATCCAGCCAGGAGAATTGGGTAAGTCTCAGCCTCTCGCTTTCCCTGTGCTTGGGGGGCATCATCCGTATTTCCCATCACTACTTTCCTGCTCTCTCCCTTACCTCGCTCTTGCTTTCCACTCTAATCTCATGCTTTACTCTGCTGAAAATGGGGCAAAAGAACTATGCCAAGCATTTTCCAAACTTGCCACTAGGTCTTCCATTACTTACTATTACATATGTTCAGAGTATGTCAGGAAAAGTTTCCAGCCGTCCGCACAGGCAGCTAGGGACACAACCCATAGGCTCTTCACCCTTTGGGTTTGCCTTATCCACATTACATTAACTGTTAGTAAGTCCAATTGTGTAAAAATATGAAATACAGCCTTACTTAGAGTTTGTGCCAAGATTATAGTGGCTGTGATACTTTTAGGGCTCCCTCACACAGTAGGTGGTCTGTGCTTGTCACTCACTCACTCACTCCAGTCCTCAGTCATGTCTGACTCTTTTTGACCCCATGAACCACAGGATGCCAGGCCTCCCTATCCATCATCAACTCTCGGAGTCCATCCAAACCCATGTCCATTGAGTCAGTGATGCCATCCAACCATCTCATCCTCTGTCGTCCCCTTCTCCTCCTGCCCTCAATCTTTCCCAGCATCAGGGTCTTTTCAAATGAGTCAGCTCTTCACATCAGGTGGCCAAAATATTGGCGTTTCAGCTTTAACATCAGTCCTTCCAATGAACACCCAGGACTGATCTCCTTTAGGATGGATTGATTGAATCTCCTTGTAGTCCAAGGGACTCTCAAGAGCCTTCTCCAATACCACAGTTCAAAATCACCAATTCTTCAGTGTTCAGCTTTCTTTATAATCCAACTCTCACATCCATACACGACCACTGGAAAAACCATAGCCTTGACTAGACAGACCTTTGTTGACAAAGTAATGTGTCTGCTTTTTAATATGCTGTCTAGGTTGGTCATAACTTTTCTTCCAAGGAGTAAGCATCTTTTAATTTCATGGCTGCAATCACCATCTGCAATGATTTTGGAGTGTGTACCTCCAGGTATTAGGAGATGGGGGATGGTCCTGTACCACGTGGTTGGGATGTTTGAGACTCATGGTGGTAAGATTATCATTCACCGCCCACATCCTGGTGTTTGTCTGGCCCCGTTCAGGGTTCACCTTGACCCCACCCCTATCCCACCCTGTTAGGGCAGGACAGGATGCATTTCAAAAACCATCTCCCTTAATGGCCAGTGACTGATTTCCAGAACTTATCACCTTTGTAGAGAAAAAGCTGGAACTTAAACAGGTCCTAGAACCATGAGGATGCCTATACCAGGGAAACATATCTACAGAATCTATAGAAAAGCCTTCAGGGAGGCAAGTCATCCTTGGTACTATGGATGCTAGGGTAGGACACAGGTCCCAGGGCATAGGGTCCAACAGGATGCCACAGGGGTGTATCCCCATTGTGGATAAAGTGAACAGGATTGGGTGGATGGGGATGCCTGGATCCAGTCCTGATTTAGAGAGTCCCCACAGGACCTCCGAATGCAAATGCTCCTCTCTGGTATAGGAACATCATTTCCCTGAAGGAATAATGGGGAACAACCTCTTCCATTCTAAGAATCATTTCTCAGGTGAATTTTGAGTCATTGGGACAAGCTTCTTCCAGACTTTTTAAAATGAAAAGGCTCATTTTCTTTTGTAATAAGGCTGAATCCCAATATAAACTTGAGGACAATGAGGCCCGGTAAGAAATTGGAAGCCTCAACTACAATACCATTCTACAGTCAGACATCTTTTGCAAAGGGCAGGGGAAATGCACAGAAGTTCCTTACGTACAGGTTTTTATGGGCCTAAGAGAAAACCTGGAGCTATGAAAATCCTATGTTAGGTAACTTTGCCAACTGGGACCCATTCAGGCTACATAAAAGCCCTCTCAAGTGGCATCCCTGGAAGAACAGGAGCCCCAGACAGAAGACCCAGGCCCCGTACTCTTCCATCCTCTTCAGCCTCTCTCCTACCCTATAAGCCTCTTTACCTTTAGTAGATGGGCCTCAGAGAATTATCAGAGTCCATACCCCCTTTTCCTTGCCTGACCTTAACTAATGTCACATCACTTAGGCAGATTCTTGGAGGACTCTAACTGGTTCACCAAAGAATTTAAGGCCAAAAGTTTGCCATGGCGCCCTAAACTTCTTTCAGCCTTTTTATTGATGCAGTCTTCAGTGTTTTTAACAATAGAAACCAGGCTGAGGATAAAAAGAATGAATAGCCTGACTTAAGGAAGAGATGATGGCAAGCCAGGCTTTTGACAACTGTCCTGACAAGACCTAACCCACCTCTGAAAGGTGAAAAGTGAAGTCACTCAGTCATGTCCTACTCTTTGCAACACCATGGACTGTAGCCCAACATGCTCCTCCATCCATGGGATTTTCCAGGCAAGAGAACTGGTGTGGGTTGCCATTCCTTCTCCAACCCACCTCTTGGTCACATCAAAAGTATTCCCAGAAGACCTCTCCCAAGAAAAGGAGAAAATCTCAGTTTGGGGTGTCTTGAACACTGAAGTAAGGAATGCTCAGGAAATAGGTCCCAGCTTATGACCAAACACTGTGCTCAGTCTGAAAATATATGGGTAACTGACAGAGGGATTCCCCCAGGTCTAAAGGGAACAAGGAAATTCCCCCATGCCAGTCATGGCAGTGACTGACAGGACCTGGAACTTCCTCAGGCTCCCAAGAAAACAGTCATCATCGCAAGGGAGAAACCACAGATGAGGTGGCCATTGATGTGACAGTCTTGTCATTTATATTTTTGTACTCTGATGCTGTTACAAAAAGTGCTTCTCTTATCAAGGAGATTCACAGGAAGGTTAAGGAAAGAGTTACAACAGTTCCACATCAAGGTGATGGCTATGCAAGGCTTCCAGCTGATACCAACTTAAAACAAGGAGCTGTCCTGCCACTGGGCCCACAGATCAGGCATCTGGAGATTTTAACTCCCTGACAGGCAGGGTCAATGGCCCTACTCAGCCTTGAAGCAGTTACAGGAGAGGAACCATGGGCCTTCTGCTTCTCATAAAAATATAGGAGTAAAATTTTTGAAGGGAACAAGAAACAAGAGGCAATGGGGCAGAGCACAACCTTTAAAAAAATGACAGAGCCATAGGACATGACAAAAACTGGTTAGAAGCAACATGGCAGAGAAGTCAACCTCTAATAGACCTTGAGCCTTATCATACACTCATTGTAATACGTTAGCATGGTAAATGATACACCCACCAGCACCATGACAGTTCTGAGGCTAACCATAAAATGCCAAAAAGTGGGCAGTGCCCCAATTCCTGGAAATCTCCACCTCTTCCCCAAAATAATTGGAATAATCCTCCTACTCATTGGGCTTTCCTTGTTGCTTAGATGATAAAGAATCTGTCTGCAATGCAGGAGACCTGGGTTTGGTCCCTGGGTCAGGAAGATCTCCTGGAGTAGGAATGGCAACCCACTCCAGTACTGTACTTGCCTGAAGAATCCCATAGACAGAGGAGCCTGTGGGCGACAGTCCATGGGCTGACAAAGAATCGGACAGGACTGACCGACTAATACACACTTATTAGTCTATGAAATTACTCACCCTGTAAAAATTAACCACATCATATTTTGAGGCTCTCTTGCCTTCTGAGATGGCCCACACTGCCTGTGGAAAGTGTTTCTCTCTAAATAAATCCACTTCTAACCTATCGCTTTGTCTCCAAATTTTTTCATGACAAAGCAGGAACATTAAATTCACTGGCAACAAGAGAAATTCAAATACAAATAAGAAGAAGGGTGTTCACTTAAAAGTTCATAAAGCTCAGTATGTCATTTCAATTCAATTTGGAAAGATTTTGGAACATTTCAATAAAGTAAATAAGAGAGCCATAGACTCCCAATATTGGCCCATGTGAAGGTGACATTCATTTGTCATCTATAAATGCATTTATTCAAGAACTGAGAGAAATTTCAGGGGAAAAGTCACTGAAAAAAGAAAACTAATGAAATAAATGAAAATTATTCTGACATCAAAGATAGAACTATTACCAAAAAATGTTTCATCATATCAAAAGAAGTAATTCAGTAAGTGGAAGAGTTAACTTTCCAATAGAATAATAATGAATAGACTGGGATTGTTTAATAATCCAGTCAGTGAAGAGGAGTTAACCTTATGACTGTGTTACAGAAAGATTTACATTCTTCACTGACAAACTGACACCTATGAGGATAATATACAACACATAATACGCCTCTATAAAAAGGACATGGATGACCAACTGATTAATCAATCAACGATTATTTCTCAGTTCAAAGAGTGTTTAAGATTAGTCACCACTGGAAAAAATTCGATAGGCTCTGGAGTCTTGAAATCATATAAGAAAGAAATTTGTTGGAAGTTTCCCCCCAAATTGATAACAACTGTAAACATTTACATGACGTTTCCAATAACAAGTCGTGAAACTGGAAAAATTTTAAACTACCATAAGAAAAAAACATTGAACAAACATGCTACAAATAAGGACTGACTTGTCTCCTCTCTGCAGAGCTATTATTAAATTGGTGACATTTGGAGAAGTAATCTGAGTAGATTTTTTGAACTTGCAGCTTAAAAAAGGTAACAAAAGATATTTTAGTCATACATCAGATAGCTAATAAAATATAATTTTTCTGGACTTTCTGATATTTATGGTATTGGTCAGCATTTTTAAGCTTTGAATTTTATGATTTCCCATGCTAGGTAAATTATGACTTTCAAATCTCAAAAAAAAATTAGTGCTGGAATGTATTGTTAAGAATTTAATGTGGAGTTTGAACTGAAAAAAGTGTCACTAGCCTTTTTAGCAAGGCAGTACTAAATGATGGTGAATTTTATTCCCTCACAGACAATAAAGATGGGGAGGTGTCTTCTGCAAAACTTGTCTTGTTCAAAACCTATTCAAAGTACCTTATTCAAAACTTGAATAATGTAACACTCTTCCAATTCAGAAAATAAAATAGTACATCTCTATATCTATAGGACACGCATTTTCAATCTAATCTCTATCCAATAAAATAATCTGGTTTCTATAAACTTCAAATCTTAACTCGTAACAGACTCTGGGAGAAATGTAGTTAATATGGTAAAATAATACATCTATGCTCAGAAAGGGCTTCCCTGGTAGCTCAGAAGGTAAAGTGTCTGCCTGCAATGTGGGACACCCAGGTACAATCCCTGGGTTGGGGAGATCCCCTTGAGAGGGAAATGGCAACCCACTCCAGAACTCTTGCCTGGAAAATTTCATGGACAGAGGAGCCCAGTAGGCTATAGTCCATGGGATCACAAAGAGTCAGACACGCCTCAGGCGACTTCACTCACTACTATGCTCAGAAAACAGCATGACAGGCTGGAAGACGGATAGTTTATTCTAACAACTTTCAGCTCCCTTGAACTGGAGCAGGGCTCACTCTTTGAGCATTATGTACACCTCTGGGGCTCAGGAGTAGTGCCTTCGGCCATCTGCTTTTAGTTCACAGTTCTACATCCCTCAGAGTGAAAACTAGGGTAGATCTTATCACTAATGTTCCCATTTGGAAGTTCCAGAGTGATTCTTTCCACAATCATCATTTACTCTGTTTCCCTTCCTATTCCTTCCACCTGTGCTAAGTCTCTTGATATTTGTTTATCTCTGTGCCTCCTGTGTGGAGAAGGCAATGGCACCCCACTCCAGTACGCTTGCCTGGAAAATCCCATGGATGGAGGAGCCTGGTGGGCTGCAGTCCATGGGATCGCTAAGAGTCGGACACGACTGAGCGACTTCACTTTCACTTTTCACTTTCATGCATTGGAGAAGGCAATGGCAACCCACTCCAGTGTTCTTGCCTGGAGAGTCCCAGGGACAGGGGAGCCTGGTGGGCTGCCGCCTATGGGGTCACACAGAGTCGGACACGACTGAACCGACTTAGCAGCAGCAGCAGCAGTGCCTCCTATGGGGCTTCCCAGGTGGCTCAGTGATAAAGAATCTGCCTGCAATGGTTTGATCCTTGGGTCGGGAAGATCCCCTGGCAAAGAGAATGGCAACCCACTCCAATACTCTTGCCAGGAGAATTCCATGGACAGAAGAGAACAGGGTCACAAAGAGTTGGACATGACTGAATGACTAACCTTTGTGCCTTCTATCCCAATCCTAAGCTCATTTGAAATCAAGTTCTTTCTCTCTGATTTACCTCTGTAACTCTGTTTCTAGGCATAGAAGTTTATATAGTAAAAATCTAATGCATGTTTGTAAAATAAAAGACCTCTTCAGAATTAAAGGAAAATTAAAATGTCACAGTTAGGCATTGGTAATTCCATATATTCTATAATGTTGTTAGCATTTTATCAGAACATATAACTTTTGTTTCTTCATTTTAATTGTATTGTACCAAAAGGAATAAATTTAAAGAAAACTGAAAACACTGAGGCAGAAGACAGTCTCTCTGGGAGGGAGCCAGTGAGGTATTTGTATATTCCCTCAACATTTCAGTGTTAACATTTGACAGTGTTAAGTAGCATTCAATGCTAGTTTAGTCAACAAATAACTATTGAATATATTCTAGATGCATGGCCATTTTCCAAGTTCTGAGCTAAAAATGGTGTCCAGGAGATGTGGTCTTAGTCCTCATGGAATCAGGTCACAGCATCACTCCAATGGAAATGGGATTTATTTTTATAAATTAGTGGAAGCCTAGTTTGAACTTATAAGCTATACTAAATATACTTCAGGACAAGTACATTTAGAAGCAGCACAGTCTGAGGTCCCAGGACTGTGAAACAGTTTTCAATAGGCATCTTCTTTCAAAGTTTCACTGTGGCTTGAGAGGTGGCAGAGAAAACAGCCAAAACTTGGTTTGGAGCAATCCTGAATTCTAACTGTGAGTAAGTCTGTTCTGCTCAGCATATTCCAAGTCCTTTCTCATTAGGTTATTCTGGAAGAACAAATCAAAGCTAATAAGTCAAAAGAAAAAAATCTTTTCTTCATAAATTTCCAAGAATGAATTTTCAATACAAACCAACATGGGTGGATCAGCATGTTCTATATCCCTACATTTCCTAAGTTTGAGAACTAAACTAAGATTTCTCTAAAGAAAATATCAATGTTTAGCATTGTTATATGGCCATGTCTACTTGATTTCAGAGCAAGAAGAGTCTTTTTTAACTTAAAAAATAATCAGCAAAAAGTGCAGGCTGCTAAAGAATCTAGTGGATAAAACAAACGAGGTGCTTTTCTACCAAATAAAGAATTTAACAAAGAAAATTTTGGATAATGGACATGTTTTAGATCTGAATTATGATGATGACTAGACAACTATATAAATTTACTAAAAGTTGAATTGTACACTTATAATGCTGCTGCTGCTAAGTCGCTTCAGTCGTGTCCGACTCTGTGCGACCCCAGAGACGGCAGCCCACCAGGCTCTCCCGTCCCTGGGATGCTCCAGGCAAGAACACTGGAGTGGGTTGCCATTTCCTTCTCCAAAGCATGAAAGTGAAAAGTGAAAGGGAAGTCGCTCAGTCGTGTCCGACTCTTACGACCCCATGGACTGCAGCCCACCAGGCTCCTCCGTCCATGGGATTTTCCAGGCAAGAGTACTGGAGTGGGTTACCATTGCCTTCTCTGACACTTATAATAATAACTGAATTTTGTTCTGTTTAAATTACACTTCCATGGCGGGAGAGCAAATTAGCCAAGATGGCATGTATAGGCTCTCTTGCCCCATGCTTTGTAAATAATGATTATGTAACAGCTGAGAGCATTTATAGCACTGCACATGTGTGTCATGAGGTACTCACTTGGTCACGAGTCACTTTGTGCTGTAGGGATAGACGAGCTCCACCTAGAAAGTGGTGGCATTTACTGCTGTGCCACAGTTGTGTCTATTGGGTCAGTAGCTGGAGGGGAGAATATAGTGTTTCTACTGCTATGGCTGCTGCTTCAGCTGGGAGCAATACTGTTATGGCTGCTACGCCAGCCAGGAGAGAAACTGTGTGTGTTAGGTTACGCGATGGCTGCTGCGTCGGCCAGGAGAGAATAAACATGTCTGCAGTTCCTACGGATCCTTTAGTCCCCTTCCAGCCTCTTAGCTCGCACCTTGCCTACCCTAGGTCCAATGAACAGGGCACATAGTGAGATACAGCAAGACAATTGGCATCATGAACCAGATGAAGAGCGATACAACTTCCAAAAAGTTGTTTGTAAAGAGACAATAAACCTTCTCCAAAGAAAGCTTCTCCAATAGATCTTCATTTGGTAACCAACGTCTAATAGCAGAAAAAATTCATTTGTACGACTTTGTATACTTTGGATACAAAGGAAGGCATATTTGCTGGAGACAATAAATATTTCTAGGAATCATGATATTCAAAAAGAAATGAGAATGAGGCTATTTGCTAAGATTATGTATTGCCTCCCAAACTTCTTCCACTCACATGAATGTGATATATGCATGGGCTCAGGTAGAAGCCATCATATCTACTCTGAAGTTGTAATACCAGTAACAGAAACAAGAACTTGTGCTGGGCTCTCAATGTGTTTTCTCATTGACAGGCACAGCAAGCTCACATCTCTGCCTCTAAGCCCAGACTTTCCTTCCAAAGATTGTTTAATGAGTCCATCAGAGCTATTACAACTTAGAAGGCAAAGAAGAAGGTGAGGAAAGGAAGAAATCCCAACAAAATTAAGCCAGGTTGCATTTCTTTAAATTGTTCATAATAAGCCCAGAAAATATATTATTGTTAACATTTATTCTTCTGGAATTTAAGCTATAATGTACTGGGTACTGTTTTCTTTAAAAAGGCTAACTTGTAATTTGAGAGATATTTCAAAAAATCACTTAATTGTTCGGCAAGTTCTAAAAATGAAAGTCAGGAATTCAAATATTTTTCCATCCACAAATTTCAAGTGAAAGAAGCATATTTAAATATATGAAAAAACTTAAATATCAAATGAAAAAGATACAAATGTTCTGTAAAAGATATTTGAGCTGAAATTTACAGAATTAGACTGAGATCTGCCATTCTACCATGGCAGAATATAGAATGAATTCCACTTTGTTCAGACAGGTAGGAAAAGATTTTTGGGTATAGAGACTATATACAGACTAAAATGGCTGAAAATTTTCGATGGGTTATAACATAGCCCCCAGTCTTTATGTGTTTTGGACAGTTTGGGGCTGTTTTGTGGGTCAAAGCAGTCACATTATATTATAGTTTTTAGGGTTTTTTTTTTTTTGTAATTTGAAAAGAGCAAGCAATACATCCTATCAGTCAGTTCAATTCAGTTCAGTCGCTTAGTCGTGTCTGACTCTTTGTGACTCCATGAATCGCAGCACGCCAGGCCTCCCTATCCATCACCAACTCCCGGAGTTCACTCAGACTCACGTCCATTGAGTCCGTGATGCCATCCAGCCATCTCATCCTCAGTCGTCCCCTTCTCCTCCTGCCCCCAATCCCTCATAGCATCAGAGTCTTTTCCAATGAGTCAACTCTTCACATGAGGGGCCCTATAATTCAATTCAATTTCAACACTATCCACTAAGAGACAGCATCAGACTCCATTGGTTAACGGCACAGTCCTCAAGTCTGCCTCCACTTCAGCTGCCAACTGTAGGTCCAGGTTGTAACTTGTACTTCTGAATGACCAGATATAAATAAAGCAGAAGTTACCATGACCACTTCCTTGAGTTTAATCTGTTAGAGAGGCTCACAGAACTCAGCAAAACATTTTACTTGCTAGATTTCTGGCTAATTACAAAAAGGTATTAACTCTGGATTAGCCATATGGGAGCAGAGGGCAAGTTATGTAGAAAGAGCATGAAGCTTCTGTACTCTTTCCAGGCATGCCACTCGCCTCAAATTTCTACAGGTATACCAAGCTGCTCTCTGAACCTAACCCTTCTGGGTTAATGCTGGCCTCATTACCTAGGCAGAACTGATTAAATCTTTGGCCATTGGTGACTGAATTCAATTTCCAACTCACTCCCCTCCTCAGAAGTCACTGGAGTGGGACTAAAAGATTCCAACCCTCTAATCATATCATTGGTTCCTCTGGCAAACAGAACCCATCTTAGATGCTATCTGAAAGTCACCTCTTTAACAAAAGACATCTCCATTCCTCTTATTACATAGGAAATTCTAAGAGTTTTAGGACCTCTGTTCCAAAAACAGGGACAAGGACCAAATATATATATTTTTCTTATAAATTGCAGTATTACAACTCAAGCTCCTAATTATGGATATATTAGGCTGGGTAATTTGTTATTATGGCAAGCTATTCTATATGAAGCAGAATGCATTGCAGCCTCCTTGGTCCCTATCCAGTAAACACCCATAGTATTTCTGCCCCAATTAGACAACCAAAATGTCACAGAAACTGACAAATTCCCCCTGGGAGCAAAATTATCCATAGCTAAAAACCAATGGTCTAAATAATCAGTCCAAATTCTTTAGTCAAAAGATTGCATATGAATTTGGGTAAAATATAATGTCTCTCGCCATCAAATTACCCAGATAAACTTTAAATCTGTTGATACTGAAACAATGCAAAGTGAGTATCTTGGAAAGCTTAGACATTTGCAAGAAGGAAAGTATTATTAGTTTGTTTTATTGCATCAGCAAACGGCAGCATCAAGAATAGTGAGTGAGGTGAATGAGTCTGTTTTAAACTTTCAAACTACATAAAAAGAGACTGATTTTTACTACATGGCTGATCTCCATTATGCTAAATAAATTGCCTTTATTATGAAATATTAGCAACAAGTCAAAAGACAAAATCAAAAATCTATACCAAATCAAAGTTTATCACCACATTTGACTAAAAAGCCTCACTATATATTCAGATGGTCACTTAATTAATTAAAATGAGAGGAGACATAATGTGCTTATTTTTGAAGAGCAGTGTTTGTTGATAGACATTAAAATTCTCTTCAGTAAACTGAATTAACACTCTGTTCTAACTGCAACCTCTTCACTTTGTTGGTTATGGAAAAATCCACCATTCCAAATGGTGCAAGATGGTTAAACACACAACACCAAACACTGGAAAGGTGAAATAGCAGTTAGAGTCACATATACTCACAGTCTGGGGGAGAACGAAACTCTGTTCCATGAAGGGCTGAACTGGGGTTGCATTTGAGAGCAGAACAAGCAAGGACTGTGAGGGGAAGGCTTTGAAGTAACAAGAGTGTGGGAGCGGCCCTTGGTTCCCATCTGAGGATGTGATTGGCTTGTTTGAAAAACTCGGGCTGGTGGGGAAGTGAAATCTGTTTCGTTGAGGACTGAGAGGAATACAGCTGTTCTGGCTGATAGAGAATTAGCCAGGTGGGGAACTTTTCTTGCTAAATGGGGCTGTTCATGCACCTAGGCAAGAACAGAGAATTCATGGTTACCTCTGACAGGTGGAAGTGATGTATGATGCCTTGCTCATCCTGAATGCAAAGAGAAGACCATGTGATAGGTGTATTTTTCCTGTATGAGTTAGCTGTGTTAAACCTTTTCAAACTGAAGTGAGTCTAAAAATAATAGACTTGTGATATTTCCAGCATCCTTTCAAGACCTGCACTGTGTACAGAGCATACTTGAGCACTGAGGGAAGCTATAGAGGAAGAAGGAAACACAGAATTTTTTTTCTTTAAATAGCTTCAGGTAGGTCTACATCCTCAGATAATTTTGCATTGATCTCAGTGCCCCTGTGGGGCTTTTTCACACAGATCACCGTGCAAAGGAGAAACTAAGGTGATGCCATGGATTGCAGTATTTCACACATGTGCACACTCAGCCCACACGTGATGGTGAACCTTTACACTGTCTCATGCCCTAGAAGCAACACAAGGGCAAACCCTGAAATCTGGTCATGTGTGTATGCTCAGACGTGACTGTAGCCTGCCAGGCTCCACTATCCATAGAATTTTCCGGGCAAAAATACTGCAGTGGGTTACCCTTTCTTACTCCATGGGTTCTTCCCAACCCAGGGATTAAATCTATGTCTTCTGTACCTCCCACATTGGCAGGCAGATTCTTTACCATGGAGCCACCTGGGAAGCTTGGAATTCCGAGATCAGATGATAACTTTCTGTGAGAACCATGAAACAGTAAAGAGTAACCCCCTCAAGTAACATTAACATTTATTTTATTTTTTCAAGTGCTTATGTAAAAACCAGGTATCTAACGCAAATCTAAGAAACGCTTTGAGGCAAATATAAACTTGGTGTCAGAGCTCTGGCTTTGAAAACTTTCTCTGATACTTTCTAGCATATGAGCTTAGAAAAGGCTCCTAGTCACCCAGAACCTGTGGTCTTGAGTCTCTAATGGGGTCACTTGGGGGCATTACATATGAAAGTAAGTAGGACTCTATGGAACAAATGATAGACAATTCTATTTATCTATCTATCCATCTACTCGTCTATATACAGCATACAAAATATTAGGAAGCTTGGTTTTACAAGAAAATCAGTTCGAGTAAAACAGTAAAAAATAGGGGCAAAAGCACAAAAGATGCAGTTCTGTATAAGCCACAGATATTCTGTCAGGGCACGGAAGGGAGGCTTATAAAGGAGGAGGCTTATATAGTTGTTGGTATCAAATTTTGGGCCCTGTGTCATGTTTAGTATAAGCACTAAATTGCCATGCTCATTTGTAGGTAGAAAGTTGGCTGAGAGTCCTAAACTAACTCAGCATTTAGGGGCCTCTCTACTGCTTTACCATCAACTTTGGGAAGTCATCTTATAGCTCTGAATCATAAATCAGAAAGGATGCTGAAATAGTACTTAATTTCCAGTGGGTGTACCAGAGATTTCATAAGATACTTTCATTGAAAGTAAAAATGTTGAATGGTACTGTTTCTTGAGAATTTCTTGAGATTAATTAAATTAGGGCTATTATACAGCCCATAAGTTAATGAGGTTTTAAAAAATATATATTTTATTTCCTGAAGTGGGAGATAGGACAGGAGAGGGTGTGTGGGGTATGTGTTTGGCTTTATCATCGATAGGCAAGTAAAAGCACTCTAGCTGCTAACCATGCTTGAACAAACTTTGATCTTGTCTGACTTTCTCTATAAAGAAGGTTAGAAAATCTGGAACTTCAGTAGGAACTGGGTGTCATGTGTGTTACTGATATTTATGACTCCTCAAATAAATTCTAGAATCAACCCTTGAGTACTGGAAAAATTAGTAGTAAATAGAAAGAATTTCAGTGCAGCAGACCTGGGTTCTATCCCTGGGTCGGGAAGATCCCCTGGAGAAGGAAATGGCAACCCACTCCAGTACTCTTGCCTGGAAAATTCCATGGATTGAGGAGCCTGGTGGGCTTCAGTCCATGGGGTCGCAAAGAGTCGGACACGACTGAGCGACTTCACCTTCACCTTCACCTTCAGAAAGAATCTCAAGTTTTGTATCAGCTTCCCAGGTGGTTCAATGGTAAAGAATTCATCTACCAATGCAAGAGATTCAAGAGAAATGGGCTCAATCCCTGGTTGGGAAGATCCCCTGGCATAGTAACTGGCAACCCACTCCAGTATTCTTACCTGGAAAATTCCATGGACAAAAGAACCTGGTGGGTTACAGTCCATGGAGTTGCAAAGAATCGAACAGGACTGAGCACACACACACACACACACATACACACACACAGTTTTGTATAACTCATTAACCTTTTCAAAGTACTTTACTATTATCTCATTTGATTATGCCTACCTACTCCAGGCTGCACAAAAAATAAAAGTACCCACTAGTAGATGAGAGGACTAGGTGAGAGGCTCCTGGCAGCCCCACAGCACAAAAGTGTCTTATGTACTGCTGGTGCCCTGAAAAGCAACTCTCCTCCTTGTACTCCCTCCTGTCAGACCCTGTCATTAAGAGGATTTAATGGTGATTGCTAGATATCTTGCTTTAGTCTTCCCTTTTGTTTTTTCCTGAGGCAGGCAGGGAGTCCCAAAGACATCAGCTCAAGGTCACCTGCAGAGTGTTTCTTCTCCTCCCCCTGCTTAGAGCTCAGTGGAAAACTACAGGAAACAGCAGCTAGTGTGCATGGGCAGCAGGGAAAGAAACAGAGTTCTAAAAATCTGCTCTCTTCTCTCTTTGCCCAAATTGTTCAGAGTTAGAGGAATGGTGGAGAGGGCAGAAATTTAAACAAGGTATGAGAAAAGAGATGAGATGGTTAGACAGCATTACTGACTCAATGGGCATGAGTTTGAGCAAGCTCTAGGAGACAGTGAAGGACAGGAAGGCCTGGTGAGCAGCAGCCCATGGGGTCACAAAGAGTT
Source organism: Aepyceros melampus (assembly GCA_006408695.1). Lineage (NCBI taxonomy): Eukaryota > Metazoa > Chordata > Mammalia > Artiodactyla > Bovidae > Aepyceros > Aepyceros melampus. Next base: position 171,380 of record SJXQ01010866.1, on the reverse strand, counting down.
AGACAAGACTTAGCAACTGAACAACAACAACATGAGAAAGCCGAAATTCTTCCCTTTCTCTAAACCCAGGAATCATTCTTGGCACTCCTGCCAATCAGTAAATTAAATAGCTCAAAAGTCATTAGCATAAGCATTTCAACAGAATCTCGCTCTGGGTGTTAGAACAGAACATTCACAGCTCTGGAAGACAGCCAACCCTAAGGTCCATACCTTGGGTGTAGCTGTATTTGATCAATATGGTCATCATATCATACACAGAAGCAATGTTTGTTGATGAGTTGAATGATTCCAGGTGACAAGATGCCAGCACTCCTCTACCAGCCACTGACCATATTGAATACTTTTATTTATAAACTGTAACATAGACATATACTTTCCCTTTCTATTGAAACAGTCCCAGTGAGCTTTAAGAATCAAAGAAGATACTTCCCTAAACACACACGTATACATGCATACACACATTTAAAGACTTAAGTTTGGATACCAGGAGAGAGTAGAATCAATCAGGCACAGTGGAAAGTAACGTTTGATGCACCCACATGGACTGCAGGAGACAAAAGGCCCAGAAGTTCTAGCTTTTGCTCCTCACACAGTGATCTGGGTTGATCAGCAACAAGTCAAGTTTTTGCGTCTTCTTGAACTCTTTCCCAACTTACATCATTAGCCAGATACAACAAACGTGATCTATTTAGTTCTGACTCTAAAATTCGTAGGAATAAAGAGAGTATTATGATTGTGGGACACTAAATAATAATTTAGAGGGAGAGTACATTACATCTTTTGTGAGATACCATTTTAATAAAATTGAAATAAAGGACACACAGCTTTAATTCAATAGCACAGTCAGACAACTGTTATTTCAACAACACTCAGAGATGAGGCTAGCAATGTTTTTAGTAGCATTAGCTGAAATGTGTGTGTGGGAGACAGAGAGAGTGAGTAAGTGTTCATTGTGGAAAATGAACCCAGCCATGTGATATAGTGGAACAGGCATTGGACCTGAAATCAAGATAGCTGAATTTCAATCCCAGCTCCTATGTAATCACAATAAATATACATATAACTTTGGAGAATCACTTACCCTCTCCAATTATTGGTATCTTCATTTCTTGAAGTGAGTGTGGTGCTGATTCATTTTCAACATCCATTCCAGCTGTAAAATGTCAGTTCTGGTTTGCTCACATTGGGCACATTTTTATTTAATCCAGTAAACTTATGCTGTGTACCTAGATTAAACAAATGGATATGACTTGTTTTCAGAAATGTTATAGCAAGCAAAACCTTCCTTGTTGGTTGGGAGTAGAAGCATGCTAATATAAGATTGAGAATCTAAAGGTTCATACCAGCTTTGTTTCTCACCACACACACTCAGGAGAAAATGTCTCATGGGAAAGAAATTTATGTTTTATCCTCCTCTTAATCTTATATAAATCCATAATATATCTTATACATTTTAAAAATTGATGTCTTTGTCTATTATGGTATTATCACCAAATTTGCATGGAGAGACTGTAATATATTGCTCTGTGTGTATGTGTGTGTAAGGAAAGAGGGGAAAAAAGGGGTAAATAGTGGAGGAAGCATTAATTACTGATATTTTAAGCAGAAAGTATGCAGCAACTTTGATATTCATTTAGTCTTGTGTGATCATCATATCCTTGGCTTCCATATGAGAGCTGACTCCTGTAGAACCTCTGCCCTCTGTAAATATACCCTAATGTATCCATACCAAAGAGAAAGCTTTATTTAGTTCTCTCTCAATCAAAATGTTACATTTCAAAGAAAAGAAATATATATCAATAACTATTCAGTGATGTTATTAATGTTGTAAGTGAACAAACAATACAAAAAAAAATAGAGGAAAACAATAGAATGGGAAAGATCTCCTCAAGAAAATTAAAGATATCAAGAGAACATTACACACAAGGATGAGCATGATGAAGGAAAGAAATGGTAAGGGACAGAAGCAGAAGAGATTAACAAGAAGTGACAAGAATACACAGAAGAACTACACGAAAAAGTTCTTAATGCCAGATAACCAGGATGATGTGGTCACTCACCTACAGCCAGACATTCTGGAGTATGAAATCAGGTGGGCCTTAGGAAGCATAGCGGAGGTAATGGAATTCACACTGAGCTATTTAAAATCACAAAAGACGATGCTGTTAAAGTGATGTACTCAATATGTCAGCAAATTTGGAAAACTCAGAAGTGGTCACTGGACAAGAAAAGGTCAGTTTTCATCCCAATCCCAAAGAAGGGCAATGCCAAAGAATATTCAAACTACCACTCAATTGCACTCATTTCACATGATAGCAAGGTAATGCTTCAAATCTTTCAAACTAGGCTTCAGCAGTATATGAACTGAGGCCTTCCAGATGCACAAGCTAGATTCAGCAAAGGAAGAAGAACCAGAAATCAAATTGCCAACAATTCATTGAATTATAGAGAAAGAAGTGAATTCCAGAAAACATCTATTTCTGCTTCACTGACTATGCTAAGGCCTTGAGCTATGTGGATCACAACAGACTGTGGGAAATTCTTAAAGAGATGGAAATAACAGACGACCTTACCTGTCTCCTGAGAAACTTGTATGCAGGTCAAGAAGCAACATTTAGAACCAGATATGGAATGACTTGTTCAAAATTGGGAAAGGAGTATGTCAAGGCTGTATATTGTCACCCTGCTTATTTAACATATATGCAGATCGTTGCTACTCTTCAGTTGCCAAGCAGTATCCAACTCTTTGCAACACCATGGACTGCAGCATGTCACTTCTCTGTTTCTTGCCATCTCCTGGAGTTTGCCCAAGTTCATGTCCATTGAATTGGTGATGCAATCCAACAATCTCATCCTCTGTCACCCTCTTATCCTTCTGCTTTCAAACTTTCCCAGCTTCAGGGTCTTTTCCAATGAGTCAGCTCTTTGCATCCAGTGACCAAAGTACTGGAGCTTCAGATTCAGCATCCGTCTTTCCAAAGAGTATTCAAGGTTGATTTCCTTTAAGATTGACTGGTTTGATCTCCTTGCATTCCAGAGGACTCTCCAAGAGTCTTCTCCAGCACCAGAGTTCGAAAGCACCAATTCTTTGGTGCTCTGCCTTCTTTATTGTCCAGCTCTCACATCCGTACATGACTATCAGAAAGACCATAGCCTTGATTATAGGATCCTTTGGCTGCAAAGTGATGTCCTTGCTTTTAACACACTCTAGTTTTGTCATAGCTTTCCTGCCAAAAGGCAATTGTCTTTTAATTTCATGGCTGCAGTCACCATCCAAAGTGATTTTAAAGCCCAAGAAGAGGAAATCAGTCACTACTTCCACCTTTTTCCCTTCTATTTGTGATGAAATGATAGGACTAGATGCCATGATCTCTTTTTTTTTTTAAACATTTAATTTTAAGCTGGCCTTTTCACTCTCCTTCTCCCTCATAAGTGAAAGTGAAGTCACTCAGTCGTGTCTGACTCTCTGCAACGCCATGGACTGTAGCCCACAGGTTCCTCCATTCATGGGATTTTCCAGGCAAGAGTACTGGGGTGGGTTGCCATTTCCTTCTCCAACTCTCATAAAAAGGCTCTTTAGTTTCTCTTCACTTTCTGCCAGAGAGTGGTATCATCTACATGTCTGAGGTTGTTGACATTTCTCCCAGCAATCTTGATTCCAGTTTGTAACTCACTCAGCCTGACATTTCTCATGAGGTGCTCTGCATATAAGTTAAATGAGCAGAGTGACAATACATCATGTGAAATGCCAGACTTGATGAATCACAAGCTGGAATCAAGATTGCTGGAAGAAATATCTACAACCTCGTACATGTATATATGCACTCTAATGGCAGAAAGTGAAGACAAACTAAAGAGCCTCTTGATGAAGGTGAAAGAGGAGAGTGAAAAAGCTGGCTTTTAAGTTCAACATTCAAAAAATAAAGATCATGGCATCTGGTCCCATCACTTCATGGCAAAGGTAAACAATGGAAATAGTGACATTTTATTTTCTGGGTCCAAAATCACTGTGAATGGTGACTGCAACCATGAAATTAAAAGATGCTTGCTTCTTAAGAGGAAAGCTATCACAGACCTAGACAAGGTATTAAGCAGCAGAGACATCACTTTGTCGACAAAGGTCTATATAGTCAAAGCCATGGTTTTGCCAGTAGTCGTGTATGGATATGAGAGCTGGAGCATTAAGAATTCTGAGCACCAAAAAACTGATGCTTTCAAATTGCAGTGCCAGAGAAGATTCTTAAGAAGCTTTGGATTGTAAGGAAATCAAACCAGCCAATCCTAACAGAAATCAACTCTGAATATTCATTGGAAGGACTGATGCTGAAGCTGAGGCTCCAATACTTTGGCCATCTGATGCAAGGTGACTCATAGGAAAAGATCCTGATGCTGTAAAAGATGTAAGGCAAAAGGAGAAGAAGGCAGCAGAGAATGAGATGGTTAGATAGCATCACCAACTCAATGGACATGACTTTGAGCAAACTCCAGGAGACAGTGGAGGACAGGGAAGCCTGGATGCTACAGTTCTTGGAGTCATGAAGAGTCACAGACAGCTTAGCAACTGAACAACATTCAGTGACATTAAAAAATGCACCTCTTAAACCGGATTTCTTCAATTAGAAAAAAATGTTGTATTCTCAAATAACAATCTTTATTATATACTCAACCCTTACCTTTTAATGCTTCAAGGGCTAGTGGCAGAACCATTTATGAATGTTTCTCAAAAATGAAAGTACTCTATTTTTCTGTGTATTATACATTCTACCCTTATGCTTCATAGACTGGGATAAACCTATAATGTTAGGGAAATAATAACATTTTTATATATTGTTAGAATGAAGAAATATTAAGAAATCTCTTAAAATAAAAATTTCTCCAATATTCTATCTAGATTTTATTTTCTATCTTTCATAAAACAGATATATCTTCTAATTCAAGCACACTTACCACTGGGGTTTAAAATTCAGTTTCAGATACGACTCTAATTTTATTACTTCTCCCATCACTACAAGTTATCAGAGGAAAGGTATTATAAAAGTTTAAAATAACATTTTAAGCTAATATATTAATATCAAAAGATTTTTCTTTGAACCCACTGCTTCATATGTTTGTAATGTGAAACTTTTCATTTACTAAACTAAATTCAAGACAATAATTTTCAACAAAGACTCAATTCAAACAAGTTCCATAAAATGCACATTTTATTCTGTATCATGAAAAAATATTCACATTTAAATAAAGTGGGGGAAAATGAAAGTTAATCCTCCCTGATGAAATACAGTTTATTGTGCTGAAACCCAGAATTCTTTTGGGTTAGAAACTTCCACCTGCCAATTCACTTTTTAAAAATGATTTTTTCTTGAGAACAAATCTTAAGTAAAGTGATAATCACCACAAACTTCCCAGAAATAATTAAATTTTGATCACAAGCATTCAAAACATTTTCACACATTCTCCCAGCAATCAAAGTCAATAGTACATACAAAATGTCTGCATTACACACTGCAATACCTTTAAGTAGAAAAAATGATCTATTAACATGAATTAATTTTGAACAGAACAAACTAGTACTGCTTAGCATAGGTATTAAAAACATCACAAGAAGTTTTTGCATTATTTCCTTGGCTAATACATAAATCAGTTTTTTCCAGTGAATTAACCTTTATAGATACAGACATTTTTAATATCCCAAATTCCCATTAGTATGGCTGCAGTGGCAAAAACATTTGCAAAAGTGAATTCCCATAGTAACATCAGTGTTTTACTCAGGAATCTGCAGTATAATATACAAAACACTGCAACTAATGTAAACAAAGTCACTAGAGCATAGAATAGAAAGAAATCTATAGTCTGTGATTTATCATAAATACACACATTTTACTTTGTTTTGTCTGAGTACCAAGCACTTCTAGGAACCATTGCTTTCCCCATAAACTACAATGGACATTTAGGGTAGAAATAAATCTAAATTGGCTTCCAGTTTCAGTGCAGTAACAATCACATTGTTCTTAACATCAAATTCATGTTTTAGCTCACTTTAACTGAATAGAGTCTAAGGAGGAAGATGACTGCTCAGTGGAAGATGGCAGTGCTGCCAATAAGATGGATAGGGACAAGACATCAAGACATTTTAACCCTCTTTGAAAGAGAACACTGAGAATCATAACATGAAAACATTTCTGAAGAGATCAAAAACCAATCTTTGCCACTATTTTTATAAATATGGAATATTTTAAATAATCTTGATTTTAAATGAAAGCACATTGGGCTTTTTTAAATAAACTGGCAATGCATGACTATGATATATTGTTATTAAATACACAGGTCTATCGAAATGTCTTTGATATGAAATTCAAAATGAATCTTGATCATGATTTTGCATAGTTTGCTAGCTGTTCTTCCTTTTTACCTCAATCATGGTCTCATCTAGAATCTTTCCCATCATATTTTGGTTGGAAAAAGTTGAAGAGCAAATGAGGGATTCATGATACAAACATCTCTGTGACCTAAGTAATCTTTATGTTGCCCTAATCACAAACTCCAGTTTCCCAATAGAGACCTGACTGTGGAAGGAAGAGGTTAAATTTCATGTCACTGAAGAGGATTTAGCAGAGGAAGATAAATTATTTGGTAGTGAATGACTTAATTTGGTTACTATGAATACTCAGTATGGTTTATTTAGGCATCACTGTAGATATTTTCAGCTTGATTGGGCTCATCATTCAACAGTCAGTACATGTGCATGAATGAGAGAGTGATCAGATCCTCTTGGTTTTACTCCATGAAGACAGAACCCAACCAGCTAGGTACTTACGGGCCTCAGTTTCTCGGTTAGAGCTAGAGGTTCTAAACGCAATTGAAGGGGGAGCACTCATTTATATATGTAGTAAAGCCATGGCACTTGACAAATTTCACATCACCTCCTGTGTTTCATTAAAGGTTCAATGATGTTTTTTGACAACATAAATCATCTATAAATAAATAAACATCTAAAAGCATCACACAGAGGAAAACACATTAAGAGGAAGTAACTGTTATTCCCACTCCTCTCTTTTATTTTCCTCAGCTATAACCCTGGCCCAGTTGCACTTTTAGGTCAGTTATTCCTTGAACAAATATATTTAGATGTAGCACAAGTCACGACCTTATTTCTATAGTAACACAGTGATAATGTAAAAGCCAGGGATGAAAGTGAACCAACTATCAAAGCTTTATGCAGTGTCATCGGGGTCCTCCCCACTTGTTATGAAAAAGGTAAACTGGTCTTTTCTACGGTTACCTCTCGCTGTATTATCATCAAAGTGAAAACAAGATGGTTTGGGCGGAGGGTCCCAGAGTATAACGTAATACCTTGCTTTTCCTCCTTATACCAAAACATTAGCTTGAAAACATTTCAAAGGATAGAATAAATAAATCACATTAAGAAAATTAACATTTTTTTCATTAGAGAAAACTATTTAAACCCTCTGAAGTACATCTGTGTCTCTTTTGCTGTCTCGCATACAGGGTTATCGTTACCATCTTTCTAAAGGTTCGATGTAGGATACACTGGCGCACTGGGATGACTCAGAGGGAGGGTAAGGGAGGGAAGTGGGAGGGGGTTTCAGGATGGGGAACACATGCACACCCATGGCAGATTCATGTTGATGTATGGCAAAACCAATACAATATTGTAAAGTAAAAAAAAATAATAATAATTTAAAAAAAAATCTCTGAAGTAAATATACATACAAAAAGTTAATTAAATTTGGAAATAATACAAATTGCTATTCTAAGCTGAAATAGTTCATTTGGATAATGCATTTAGTAGTGGTTAGGCCAAGAAGCCAACAGTGGTATAATTAAAAAAAGAAAAGATCTGCATAATCTACTTAGAACTCAGTGGGTCAAAATAAATTTTAAAAATAAAATATTCTATAGTCTTATTCAAATACTAATAATAAAAAGTAAGAGAGATTATAGGTAAAACATTGAATATTTCTTGTTTTTCTTGAATATCATACATTACCTCTTTATGTTAAAATAAAGTTGGAAAAGGAAATATTAATACTAGTGACCACAACTTGCTTCTTACTTATAACTACATTTGGCAACTTACCTCTACCGATACCTGTCAATTGTGGGGAGAAATAAAGGAAAAGTTCATTATTAGGATGAGGCACTTGGTGCTTGCAACAGTTATGACTTCAATCTCTGTCATTTATTCTAATCTACTATGGAAAATTAAAAAACTACATTTATATCATAGAGTGAAGTTTTAAAAATTATTTTAATTTTAGGGAACTTTTAAAGTACGTGTCTTGAAATATTTGAAATTTGTGGTTGGACTAGATGGCCCTTGCAATGACAGTAGTTTGTAAAACAAAGTTTTCTCTCCAGGGTCTGCCTGCCTGTGTTAAAATTTCAATAGCTATGCTATCCTGCCAAGCTTCCTCATCTACTCCCCAGCCATATATACATGATGGTTAATGAAAGATTCAGACTTAGCTATCCCTTCTTATTCAGAAGGCTGCACGTATTTACACAGAGCAGTCAATAAAACTAATTAAAGCAATGTACACCATTAAAACTAAGGGAAGTCAAAAAAAAGAAAAAAGAAAAAATTCTACGTAACTCACCAAAGTTGATCTGATTGTACCTGTAAGCTTTGCCAAAGACCATGCTTACATCTCCATGCACTAAACTGCAATCTACATACTTTGTAGATTTGTTCCAAATGTGAAAATGCAAATCCTGATTTGGACTCCTGTAAAATTATGCAGTCTAGCATGACTATCCTACTCACTCTGTTTTTCTTCTGATCCTGTAGTCCCCCATGTATAACTTCTTTGTATGTTTGCTCAGATCAAGATGGGAAGAATTTTCCTATAATGTCAAATTAATATATATCAACCCTCTAAAAATAATAAATGTCATGCCATACTTGGAAGGGTCTTTATTACTGAAGTTGCTAACAACATTTAGGAAGTACCAGTTTACACTGAGAACAAGCTGATTGAAACCATTTATTCACAAATGCAAATACATATGTAATAAGACTTTGAGTTGGAATCCCACAGGCCCATCACAGTAGATAAAAATATGTTACTGATCACTTAGCAAATAACTCCTAAGGATTACAATGCATAGCAAAAAGTCATGGTCAGTGATGATCTATCTATCTATCCCTTTAAACCTTCTCTAATACTCCTTGAAAGTTTCAAACATTTTATAACTATTCTTCCTTTAACGAGATATTGTGTCTGTTTTCAAAATAACACCTAATTTTTAATAGCAACTTTAAAATGCTGATTTGATGGAAAGATTAGAAAATCCAGTAAGAGATCTAAATACCTCTTGTAGTACATTAAAACTTCCCCTTTGTTTCTACATGCTTTTGCTGTTTTCTTTGCTTAAAGGGTCATAGCAAATGTAATACAGCAGGTTTGAGTGGATCTCTTAGCTTGCAAGACTGTCTCTGCAGAATGAACAATCATTAAGAAAATGAATCTCATTTTTGAAAATAAATTTTACTCATACACAACAAAGTATGAAACACAACATTCACATGATTACAAATATTCGTATTTTAAAGTCATCCATGTATGGTACATACATTCTAGACAAACTTTCTGATTACCTACAGAAATTTTGGAAAGGAGACATAAAATTAATTAAAAGATAAAAATTTTACAAGATAGTTGAATTTATTAGGGATATGACAAATAATTTCACTAGTATCAGCCACTGCATACTTCATAAACAATCATTGCCCTGAAGACTAATTTAAAAATAAAGCTTTCTAAAAGAATTTAGTCATTTAAAATAGAACAGGTGAACCAAATCTCCTTAAAGTTAAGGACAGAAAACTGAGATTTTCATTTAGGCTCCAATAAGATTAGCTTTCAAAATGCACTTTAGTCAGTGGTCATAATTAATATTCCTATTAAAGTGCTGGGTACTCTAGGAATATATATTTGCTCTTAGGAACAATTTAAAACCCCAAACTTTCTAAATCTCTTGCTCTGATCTACATAATTTTTTTTAACTGAATACTTAGGACATTTGTGTTGTTGTTGTTGTTTAGTTGGTATGTCCAACTCTCTGTGACCCCATAGATCAAAGCCAGAGAATTAGAAAGGACATTTGTACTGCTATACTTAATGTAAGATGAAACCTGTGTCATAACAAAAAAAAATTTCCATTTTAACAATGAAGTCTGTGTCTCTATTCAACATCTATGCCCAGACCATTCTAAAGACTGTTTATGTCAATGTGGTACATGAACTGCTTTGAAATTGTCATCTGCCTTTTGTGTTCCTATCTGCCTTTATCATAAGCTCCTCTATTTACTAGATCAATGTAGTGCAATAATATCCTAATATAGACTGATAAAACTTGTCATCCTGATATGCAGCTCACATTTTTTTTTTGTTTGACTTCTGCTATCATGTTGCAACCACCTGTCCCGGGTACAGCATCTGATCTTATACATTATCACAGAAGAATATTGAAGATGTGTAAGTTGCTTTGGAAAATGTTCCAATTTTAAATACATATCTATTTACTCCTATTATTACATTGTTCAGAAAGATAATAATAAAAAATTTTATTCTGGATGCACCAAGAGCATCTATACAGCATAAGAATAAAACATGCAGTCCTCTGTCCCCTAAAAGAGAACCCGCTGTCTATGTGCTGTTTGAGGCAACACAGAACATGATTGTATCATTATTGGACATATTAAAGTAAGCAATCACCCTTTACCCAAGTCTGAGTAAGTCTGACTGGAAAGAGTTGTGGAATCTGGGAACCTATAAGATTACTCTATATACAATGTTTGCTGAACACGTGCATTTCTGCTGAAAACAGCAGAGTGTATTCAGCACCATATCATGTCATGCACACAGGAACAGGGGTGGCTGGAAAGAATACTGTGATAACTGCACCATAAATAAGCAAATGATACTCTTCCCTCCTTGGTACTAAAGTAGTTTTAAGCCATATATTTCTTTTCCCAATACATGAACATCAATATTGTAGGTCAATTAGATGAAATCAACGTTAGAACACAGTAAATATTAGCAACGCTAATAAGCAAAGGCATGGATTGCCAACTACAAACCACTCTGATGTTTCAGTTTTACACCAACCGTTATTTCTGAAGCATGTGGCTAAAGCTAACCATTTCTGTACTCAGATTATCTTTTACCACTCACTTTTGAAAGCTTAGGCAAGTTTGTCTCAGACATGGTGAAATAGAAAATACCCTGAAATTCAATAAATATCAGAGGTCAAGGAAAAGTACCATCTTCATTATGAAAGCAGTGGAGTCCCACTTTCAACATTGCCTTCTTACACCATGATTACTTCATTGTCTTGTGCCTATGGTAGGTAGTTATTGTAGCATAGCATGAGACGTGCTACCCTGAAAACTTCCATTATGAGTAATGGAAGTTATGGGCACAAAAATAGGAAAATGGAACCCATGGCACATAACATCTGTCCTGAAATTCCTGGATTAAAGAGGCACATCTTGTGGGCATGTGAAGAAGCTCTAAAAGAAATTCTAAAATATCAACTGTTTTTACAAATCACTTTGCTTTATACTTCTCCAGGTGGATAGTCGTAATTTGTCTTTTAGTTCTATTGTTTTTGTTTGGGGATCCTGGGAAATAGTTTAAAAAGCCATAAAAATGGGTACAATACATCAAAATATCTCTTTTGATTTTGCTATCACCTCATGTATGTTAATATATATGTACAAATGGTCCAATAATATACAAATTACTGTTATATATTTTCAACCCAATGCAAACATTAACTGCCCTGCTTCCACTATTAAATGTCATTCATGCACCAATTTAAAAGTATGCCTCTCTGATCAACTTTATAAAATAAACTTTAGTCAAAAGAAATAAACTTTCCTAAGTTCTTACAAATGAATGTGCATTTTATTCTCAATTCATAGCATTTGAGAGTGTAGCTATACACAATCTTTTGTTACTTTTTTTTAGTTGATAATAGGCACTTTCTAAGAAGAGGATTTGTGGCCCCAAAGACTTTGAAATTTGGTCTTTAGTACCCTCCTTTCATAAGCAGATCTGCCTGAGCCTTAGTAGTCTATTGTATCAACTCAGCAGAAGTCCAGCAGTAGAACTGTGTGCAAAAAAAGCTTTAGAAAATTGTAACTAGCATAATAGTATAGAAAAGCAGTTGTCTGAGTTGAACAACTTAACATCTACTTTTTAGTGTTTTTTTTTTTCCCTAACCACACTTCACATAGTACCTCTACAAGCAGTAAGAATCGGGTATGAACAATTCTGTACCTGTGTTTCATTCTTTCTAAGTCACAAATATGCTACAAAACTTATCTTTCTATATTCTTTTTTATTTTATGTCATTCTAGTTAAATTTTGTATATGTTAAATATTGTTTGCTTGGTTTTCTTTTGCTAAGAACCTTTCAAGTTCATCTTTGAGCAAGTTAAAAAAAATTTTTAGAACATTCATCACCTTTGGAAAATCAGCATCTCTAACATAAATTGTTAAAAAGATCCTTTTACCCTGTGGTGCAGTATTTCTATAATAATATACACTATATTAATAGTTTAGTATTTATGGGGTTGAAAAACATGAGCTTATAAGATGGTGGCTGTTATCCAAGATGAAGGGAGTAGGGATATTCTTACATAAGAGTTAATGATTACTACTAAGTAAATGTTAAACAAGGAGAGGTACAGTTGAGCAAAAATGCAATTCATGCACAAACCCCAGAGTAATAAGTTCCATATCCCACGTCGATGTCTGATTGAGGCAACAAAACAGTTATTTCAATGGAGCAAATACTGTCTGCTGTGGACAATAACCTAACACTATATTACAGAAAAATATCTTATGGAATGAAATCATAAAATGGCACTAATAGTTCAAAAGGTTGAATGATTCCTTGGCATTAATTTATAATTTTAACTTAACAGAAGAGTGATGAAATGACAGATCAGTATACTCAGCCTGAGATCAAATTTGTCATGGCAACATTGGCAGGTTGGACCCTGATTCTTCAACTATTACACTGCCTTGGTTAACAAAAATCATACTTTTAAAAATTACAGAATAGAGATTATAAATAAATGTCAATTGTGCATGCAGTCAACTGCATAATATACAAGCAATATCTATGTTTTTAATAATTATCATCTTTGGCAGGCCAGAATCCAGCTGGACATGCAATATTTACACTTCAAAATCCATATTGTGTTCATCATATTGAAAGCAAGTGAAAATATATATATATGTATATACTATATATATACACATATGTATATACTGTTTTTAATATATTAACAAATATATACGTATATATATATTAAAAGTGGATTTCATCTTTGTCAGATTCAGGTGACTCAGGCCTTGAAACACTAAAAATATCCTGACAGGGTATTTGAGGAGGTACTTGGAGAGGCATTTGGGATTTTGGAGAAGAGATTGGGGGTGCATTTTTCTCTGAGAGTATTTTTAAGATTTCTGCCACCTGCTTCTCCAGGGCAGTCATTCTGCAGCTTAGCAGCTGAATGTCCTCTTTGAGTTCATGTTTGACTTCCTGCAGTGTGGTCTGTAAGGCCTGCTCCGGGATGGGATAAAAGGGGTGTTTGGCATCAGCCTGGATGGGGCTGTGCTCTAATGGACTTCGTGCCTCCCCAGCCTTATCCAAACGAAGGTCACTTTTTGTGACCCACTGTCACAGGAATCCGTTTTCCTTAATGGGTTTTTGGTCACACTGTTCTCTGAGTCACTGCCCTTGGGGTCCTCGGACAATAGCCCCATTGACTCAGCTTTAGTGACGTTATTCCAGTCTTCCTTCTTCTCCTCGTGGGCTCCCATATTATTCTTGAGTCGCAGCCACCCTTTCCCATTTCCATTCTTCATTCTTATGGGGCTGCTGACTTTGAGACATTTGGGGTCAGCGCCACCACTGGGCTTGAGTTCCATGGCATCGCGGTTGTTTTGCTTGAGGGACTCGCTGGTTTTCACGTAGGCCAGAGACGTCTGAATGGGTGTGATCTGTGACACGGTGACCACACTGGTGCCGGTGATGGGCGCTCCATTCTGTAAGGAGCGGCTTTCCACCTGCAGCTGGTTCCGCTCGGGGTCACTCTGCGCTGAGCCCTGATTCCGCAGCTCCTTCTGCTGCTTGAATTTCTGGAACAGCTTTCTTACCGGGTGGTCCACGGGGATGCTGAGGGTGACCTCATTCTTTTGCCTGAGGCGCTCCTCCTCTTCTTTCTTCACATCACTGATTTTGCGGAAAATGATCTGTGGAAGGGCAGAAAGATTAAAAACTTGACTATAAAAACAGATGACTTTATACTTGTGTGACAAGATAGCAGGTGTATTCTGTTTTCCAAAGGAAACTCTTGAAAGATAGGGCAAGCAAGACCACTTCTGAAGGGAAAAATAGCCCAGTGCCAGTTAACAGGTAGAATTTCCTTTGAAATCAGACATAGAAACACTGACTAAGCTTGCTCAGCTCATTTTGTCCCGCTTCCTTGCATATCACACAGGGAATGTAGTAAAGAAACAACTAAACAGAGCTATTTGCTTTCTTGTTCATGTTCTCATTTCACAGAAAATAAACAAATACATAAATATAAACATCTACTAACATGTTAGTATATATATATGCATATATGTATACAGGCATGTGCAAGAAAACATATTTATCTCTTTGCAATATATCACTATTTTCTGTAAGTTTTCTGTTTTCTTTTTGATCATATTAATATTATTCTAACCCATTCTTAATGTCACCCTCTGTTTAGAGGTCAAATAATAAGAGTTCTAAGCTATAAAAATACTGAAAAGTTAGGCAGTCTACTGACAGCACTGTGAATTGGGTGGAAGGAGGGATTAAATTTATATATGTGGCTCTGAGGCCAGAACAAGGATTTATATATAGAAGCTTCGGGAAGGTAAATACCAGGTCAGTATACAAACTTCATTTCAAACTACTGTGCATTAACTGATTACACTTGCCTCAAAAACTCATGAAACTCACACCACTGAAATATTCGATCAGAAATAAGAATGTTGTCCATGTAATATTTTCACTGAGTAGGAGGCTGGACTCTTCAAATTCCAATATTTTAAAAATTCAAATGTAAAGTTAAATACATAGTACATGCAGGATTAGATGAGCACTCACAAGTAAGTAAGCATGCTGCTGCTAAGTCGCTTCAGTCGTGTCCGACTCTGTGCGACCCTATAGACAGCAGCCCACCAGGCTCCCCCGTCCCTGGGATTCTCCAGGCATGAACACTGGAGTGGGTTGCCATTTCCTTTTCCAATGCATGAAAGTGAAAAGTGAAAGTGAAGTCGCTCAGTTGTGTCTGACTCTTAGCAACCCCATGGACTGCAGCCCACTAGGCTCCTCTACCCATGGGATTTTCCAGGCAAGAGTACTGGAGTAGGTTGCTATTGCCTTCTCTGATAAGTAAGCATAGATTTTATTAAAAATGGATTTTGAAAATAATATTGTGAAGAAGTTACAACTCCATCAAGAAAAATATAAAAGACTATGTAAGAAATTATTACTATTTATATTATCAGAGTCAGAGGTGAATGTGGAAAGTGCAAGATTTTTTACTCAGTCTTCTAAAGAAGACTACAGATGAGGGTTACAAGGAATATACACAAGGGAGTTATATTAATGTGCTTTCAGAATCAGATAATTCTATGATACTAGCAAAATTACTTGCCTCCATCACCCTCTCTTATTAGCTGTTGGTTGGATTAGATATACATGTGAAGTATATAGTCTCTCTCATGTAATAGACTCTCAAAATACGTTGATTATCTCCCTTGAACTCTTATAAAACACTTTGTTTGAAACCATCTTCTTCACCTCTGTATAGTCATTGATCTTATGCTAGAACCAATACTAGTAATGATCACTGTAAACAGAGAAGTCAGGGAGAGGCAATTCTCCCTATAAAAGCACATTTTCCAAATTGATATTGATGTACTAAATATAGCTTATCAAGAAGTAATAATTTATATTTTAAAATAAATATTCTCTAAATTCAGTAACTGTCTATAAAGACCAGCATATTTTCCCTTCTCTACTAGTACATGAAATGGATCTTTTTGAAAAATGTAATTCTAATCTCTTTAGTCTGACATCAAAGCTCCAGCAGTTTAATAAGAAGTCTTTCAAAGAGTTGACATGTTTCTCATGCTTCCTAGGTAAATAAGGCTTGTGCTAAACTTCAAGATATTAACACTTTTTGAGACCAGACAAATCCAAACATGGAAATGAAGATACTCTATTCCTGGATCATTCCCTTTCTTTGTAAATGCAGTTACTCTGATTCTATGAACTGACATAAAGGGACTAATGGAAATGGTGGGTCACATCCTTCTCCCCACTGGACTCCAGCCTTGTTTGTTTTTAAATGTAGTTAGTTAGCCTTGAAAAGGCATAGCCTTGGTGAGGGGTGGTAACTGAGATTACCCTTCACATTTTGGGGGTGGGGAAATGCATCTATGTCAAATGAACAGTGGAGGAGGGCAAGTGCTTGGTGCATAGGGATGTCAGATAAAATACAAAACATCCATGCAATATTTAGGACACACTAAAAAATCATACATTATTTATCTGAATGGGATAAATTTATACTGCCATGTGAGGTTCACAGATGAAAGATTTGGGGTTAGTGGAGACAGAGAATCTGTGGGCATCTTAGGCCATACCTTCATGCTTTAAATTTTCAATACAATGGCTAATAATTGCTTCTAATTTTGTGTACTTACCAAATTTGGGATGCTTTGTGATTTAAGGATGTAGTATGCCCAAGTAAAACATCAGTTTAAAAAAAAAGCCTTCTTTCTCCACTTTCCCTTACCAGCCAGGCCTTCTCCATCAACCAAAAACCAACAAAGGCCTTTGACACTGCTACCATTAAGTGGAGAACAAAGACTCCTAATGCCATACTACTGAGTACAAGGGGAGTTCTGTGACAGGGCCAGGCTGCCACTTTGCATCAAGGGACAAATGAAATAGAATTGGGTTTGCATATTTTGTCACCAAAAAATATAAAAGGAAATGAGAAAAAGAAAGAATGAGGTTTTGTATATGAAAAACAGAATCCAAAGAATTCAGACTTGGATTTAGTCAACTATTTAGCATAAACAGACTTGTAAATCAGAGCTCACTTAAAAAAAAAAAAAAACTTTTAAATTGAATGGAGTTTCCTGAATGAGACTAAATTTATCTATTTGACTGTAGAACAGATATTATGACTTATTCAAAAATACTTGTAAAAATACTTATCAAAAATACTTATAAAAAAAGAGGTTACTTCTACAAGCGTATTATCTCATTTAACTGTCATTACTCCTCTACGAGATAGGTCCTATTATTCTCATGTTACAGAAAAGAACACTGAAGCACAAAAAGGTTAAATGGTTTGCAGTAGGTCACATAGCTAGCAAACAGCCAGGATACAAATCCATGGAGTCAGATTCCAAACAGTTAACCATTACAGTCTAATGCAGTTCTTCAGGATAACTTTGACACCACCTCCTGGACCTGGGAAAACCCAGACACGTGAGTGGATGAAGTAGGGAGTGATACAGCAGTTTAACATCCAAAAGGTAACCCTTCACAGGGCATTTGTCATGATGAACCATCCCTCAAAGTGGAGAAATTAATAAACAATTGAAGCTCTGTGCTTGTTGAATAAGTAGAGTTGACAAACATTTGCTGAGTAGAGTCAAGTTCAAATTTTTGACCCACAGATCAATCTTTAAAGAACTTGAATAGAATCCTTGAACTGTAAGAATAGAATAACATCCATTAAGAATGTATTTTCTAGCTGATGACAAAGCAAAACTTTCCTAATGCGAGGTATGAGAATATAGGCTCTGAAATTAAAAAAAAAAAAATTACAGAGGTGTCACAACCATTTGGGCTATGTCTTACGTGCAAAGCCTGATAGACTTTGCTATGACTTATAAAAAATGTGTTATATAACAAATAAGAAAATAAAGTTACCATATTTCAAAAACATTAAATGTAGCAACATTAAATATAATAAATGCTCATAGTTTGAAGATAATTTTATGACTCTAAACCCCAACTTTGAATAACAACATGTTTTTATTACAAAGAAGACATTTCATCATAAAAAATAGGATGAAAATTATTCTACATTACCATTACAAGCATGAACATTCTCATATAAATTATCTCAGTCCATGTTGAATCTTTCCTTCTAAAGAAGTGCTTCTTACCTTTAATGTTTTAATCATGTAGAATAAGATGGTTTAAATTAATAAGGAAGAGAAAGATTGATAATTTTTAGTTAGTTAAACCTTCAAAATAGTGTATTTTTATTTTAGATTAAAATAATCTGCAGGCTACTTTTGGGCATTGAAAGAATCTTCAAATAATAAGAGTTTTCATTATCCAATTGATTCTTACATTGGCAATGTGTCATACAGAAAGTAAAAAATTTCCTATTAATTCAATATATAAGCTATATACATTAATTCTGCCAAATTATAACATAAAATTATGATTATTTTTCCTTAGAAAACAAAAATTAAAAATAAAATCCCCCAAAACATTATTTTAAAAAATAATTAAAGGATCTGAGTGAAGTTCAGAGGAGATCAACTTATATAAGAATTAAATAATGTAAAGAAACAACTTGGATTAAAATAAATCAGATTTTTAAAATGCAATATTTGCTTTTTTTCTTTAGGAACCTTTAGCAAGAGGTTCCTACAGCCTCTTGCACCGTGTCTATCTTTTGCTGAATGGCAAGTCAAATGCTAATAACACTAAAAAATTAAGGACAGAATTAGAAAAGAAAAATCACAAATCAGACTATGATTAGAGCCACACATTTATTGGTAGAATGCACAATAGCCTATACCGTTTCTATGAGTAAAGAGGTTTATTTCATTTAAGCTTTTCTTCTCCTTGCTTCATTATGTTCTGTGGAGCCCATGCTGGAAGGTTTAATTTATTTAAATGATAAAAGCTTCTTAAACTTGACAGGGAACATGGCCAACTGAGCTTTCCATTTCAAAAGTAGGACATTTGATAATAAAAGGGATATCAAAATTGAATAATTTGAATGTGTACTGAACTTTGAAATCCAATAAAAGCAAGGGGGAAAAAAGGGTTAGAATCATTTATTTAATGACGTGCATTTAGTATTATGTAATTTAGAGGATAGTGCTATACTCTCTGAAGTGGCTCATCACTTCCCAGATCTGTGAATCTACAGAATTGACTAGGAAGTTATAGCTATTTATACAATCAAATACCAGCTCCAGATTATCTGACTCTCTTTAAGGACTTAGTGTTTTGGTGCTTTGGTTCCTTTTACTGTTTCTATAAACTTAGTCACTAATTCTAACTTTAGTCTTTTCAACCATTCCAACCTGAACCAATACAACAAAGAAGTACTTAGCAATCACTATTGTATATATATCAGATGCTACAAACTTTTTTTAACAAAGGCCGCAGTGACAGAGCTGCGGGAGGTGACCATGTGTGACTGAAGGATAACAATGATTCACCATACTCTGATTTGAAATATGGCTCCCTTGCTTCATTCAACCATTCTTAGGCTCTTCCAGGGCAAAGAATGTGTTATAGATCTAGTTCAGCCCCTTAGGTCCTAAATGAGCTTTGAGGAATTAATTAATTAAGTGATTAATACAAAGAAAAAGGAAGGAAGGGAGGTGAGTAGAAAGGAAAAAGTAAGGAAATGAGAGAAAAAGAAAATTGTTTGATTTTGTTAATGTGTTGGGAAATGCCTAATACGAATAGGTGTGGTTAATAAGATGCAATGCAGGACATTCTCAGAGAAGGCACTGGCACCCCACTCCAGTACTCTTGCCTGGAAAATCCCATGGACGGAGGAGCCTGGTGGGCTGCAGTCCACGGGGTCGCTCAAGTTGGTCGGACACGCCTGAGCGACTTCACTTTCACTTTTCACTTTCATGCATAGGAGAAGGAAATGACAACCCACTCCAGTGTTCTTGCCTGGCGAATTCCAGGGACGGCAGAGCCTGGTGGGCTGCCCTCTATGGGGTCGCACAGAGTCAGACATGACTGAAGCGACTTAGCAGCAGCAGCAGCAAGACATTCTAGACTTAAATGATATAATTACGCATTTCTATTACTAAAGTTTTTTCATTAAAAAATATATAAAAGAAGGAAGCCAAAGTCTTCGAAACCAAGAATATAGCTAGTCCAAGGGAAAGCTGGCAAAGTTTAGACTCAGTCTCAAATATTGCAATAATCCATGATTTGTCTTCCCTGTCTCAGTTTCTACCTTTATTTCCCTTTATTCCATTCTTTTCTATTATATATCAAATATGATAGTGTCCCACAGACAAAAATCACAGAGTAAAATCAAAGCTCTTTAATGCAGTCAGCAAGCCTACAGTGGTTAGTTAACCTTCCTTTCCAACTTATTTTCCTTCACTCTCACTTGACCCTCACACCCCAGCTACTGAATCAATTTGAGATCTAGAATCTAAAACTGTACACAGTGTCCTCTCTCCTCCTCCTCACCTGCGGGGGAGCTCCTACTTATCCTTTAATCCTCAGCTCAATCTGCTCTTCTTTATGAGGCAGGACCAGCTAAACAATGTGCTTAAAGTGCTTTTTTTTTTTTTTTTTTTTTAGTTGCTCAGTCATGTCCAATTCTGTGACCCCATCAAATGTAGCCCACCAGGCTCCTCTGTCCATGTGGATTCTCCAGGCAAGAATACTGGAGTGGGTTTCCATGGCCTCCTCCAGGGGATCAACCCAGGGATTGAACCCAGGTCTCCTGCATTACAGGCATATTCTTTACCATCTGAGGACCAGGGAAGCATGGCTATACAGTATGTAGGGCCAAATACAACATAAAAATTCAGGGCCTCTAATATCATACTTAATGGTGAAATACTGAAAGCTCTTTCAAGAGTTCAGGAAAGAGACAGGTACATACCATCTTGCCACTCCTATTCATCACTGTGCTAAAGTGAATAGTCAGGGAAATTGTCAAGAAAATGAAATAAAAGACATCCAGAATGAAGAATAATTAAAACCATCTCTATTTGGAGATGACATGATTAGGTAAAAAGAAAATCATAAGGAATCCACATACAATTGTGCATGCATGCACACACACACAAACATACAGACAAAAAAACTAGTAGAGCTAATAAAGGACTTCAACAAAACTGTAGGATACAAAATCGATAAAAAGCTAGTTGTATTTCCATACCAGTAATGAATGATCTAAAAATAAAACTAAGAAAATAATGTCAGAAGACAGCATCAAAGAAAATAGATTACTTAGGAAAAATTTTAACAAAAGAAACACAGGACTTAAACACAAAAACTATAAAGCATTGTTCAAATAAACTAAAGATCCAAATCAATAGATATTCATGTTTATAAACTGAAAGACTAAATATTGTTAGCCTGACAATATCCCTCAAATTCATCTGTAGATTTAATTCCTAAATTCATTAGGAATTAAAATAAAAACTTTATTTTTCAGGAACTGACAAGCTGACCCTAAAATATAGGTGGAAATGCGAGGGACCCAGAATATCTAAGAATATCAAAATATAAGAATATAGTTGGAGGATTCATACTTTCCAGTTTAAAAATTTATTCCAAAGCTTTAGTAATCAAGACAATGTGGTACTGGCATAAGGACAGACATATACATCAATGGAATAGACTAAGAGTCTAAAAATAAACCTATGCATTTATGGTCAATTGCTTTTTGACAAGAATGCCAAGAGGATTCAATTAGGAAAGATTAACCTTTTCAACAAATGGTGCTGGAGCAACTACATGTTCACAAAAAAGAAAAATATATATATAGATAATAGAGATGCCAGTCTCATACCATATAGAAAATTCAGCTAAAAAATGTATCAAAGACTTAAATGTAAGAGCTAAAACCATAAAATTCCTAGAAAGAACCGAAGGCATAAATTGTAGTGACCTTGAATTAGGCAAAGCTTTCCTAGACACCTAAATCACAAGCTATCAAAAATATTAAATAATTTGGACTTCACTAAACTTTAAAACTTAATCATAAAAAAGGAAGAAAGAATACCATTTGCAGCAATATGGATGGACCTAGAGATTATCATGCTAAGTAATTCAGAGAGAAAGACAAATGTAATAACATTTATATATGAAATCTCAAGACTTTTACAAATGAATTTATATACAAAAGAGAAATGGGCCAATAGAAATAGAAAACGAACTTATGCTTACCAGAAGAGAAACAGTAAGTGGGAGGGATCAATTAATAACGAAAGTCACTTTGCTTTACACTTGAAACTAACACAACATTGTGAATCAACTGTGCTTCAATGAACATAGACAAAAATACTCAGAGAATTAGAAAAGATATTTACCCAAAGATGCTACACAAATTATTAACTGGCACATGAAAAGGTGCTCAGCATCATTAGTCATTAGGGAAATGCAAGCCAAAACCACAATTTCACATCCTCTGGGATGGCTATAATAAAGAGATAACAAGTATTATTAATAGCAGAAAATACCAAGTGTTGGGAGGATGTAGAGTAACTAACCCTCATACACTGCTGGTGCAAACATAAAAATGCCTCTGTGGAAAACAGCTTGTTAGTTTCTCAAAAATGTGACATAGAGTAGCCATACAACCCAGCAATTCCACTGCTGCTGCTGCTGCTGCTAAGTCGCTTCAGTCTTGTCCGACTCTGTGCGACCCCAGAGATGGCAGCCCACCAGGCTCTCCCATCCCTGGGATTCTCCAGGCAAGAACACTGGAGTGGGTTGCCATTTCCTTCTCCAATGCATGAAAGTGAAAAGTGAAAGTGAAGCTGCTCAGTCGTGTCCGACTCTTAGCAACCCATGGACTGTAGTCCATCAGGCTCCTCCATCCATGGGATTTTCCAGGCAAGATTACTGGAGTGGGGTGCCATTGCCTTATCCCAAGCAGTTCCACTAGTAGGTATATATCCAAGAAAAATAAAAATGCAGTGATGCAAAAGCTTGTACATGAATGTTCATAGTGGCATTATTCATGATAGCCAAAAAGTAGAAACAATCCAAATATCTAATAATGAATGAACCAGCAAACAAAATGTGGTATACTCATACAAAAAATATTACCTAGCCATAAAAGGAAACAAAGTACTGATCCATGTGACACCTTGAAAATACTACCCCAAGTGCAAGAAGCCTGATACACAGTGTTATGCATTGTATGATTTCACTTACATAAAATGTTTAGAATAGGCAAATGTAGTCAGAAAGTAATGTTTCCCAAAGTTTAGGGGATATGGGAAATGGGGAATGAATACTAGCAAGTGTGAGATTTCTCTTGTGGGTAATGAAAATATTCCGGAGTTAGATAGTGGTGATGATGGTTGCACAATTTTGTGAATGTACTAAACATTACTGAACTGTATCCTTTAAAATGGTGAATTGTATGGTGCACGAATTATATCACTAAAAATAAAGCAGGTCTCCTTGTTCAAAATGATAAAGAATTTCAAGATAGCAGCAACAGAGTATTCAACCAAGATCAGGGCTCTTCGCCTGAGAGCAAAGTCTTAAGGCTGGGCATCCAGGAAGCCATGTGCTGGGAGACTTTCACTTACTGCCCTCAGGGTAGAACTGGTTCTGTCCTATTCTACATCCTCAGGGCATTTATTTTATGACACATGAATGGTGGGATACAGAAGCAAATAAGATAATCATTCACACTGTATTTATTAAACACTTACCATGTTTCAAGCCCTGTTTGAGAGTTATGTATATATCAGTAAACAAAACAAAACCTCTTTAACTATTCACAGAATGTCAGGTGATGTGGACTACAAAAAGAAAGAAAGAGTATCAGGACTAGAGAAGGCAAAGTGGTTGGATCCTATTGGGAAGTGATACTGGAGCAAAGACAGTCATGGAATGAAGAAGCTGGCCATGCAGATGGCCATAGGGACAGGGGGAACCTGAGCTGAGAGCCGTCTGCATGTTTGACGAACAGTGAGGAAGACAGAGCAGCTGGCATTTAGTAACCATGGGGAGAATTACTACCGAGGAGGTGGGAGAGGAGGCCATGGACTTTGGTTTTTACATGTGAGGAGACGCCATGGGAGATATTGGAGCAGAGGGTCTCACTTCCACTCTGAAAGGATACCTCAGGCTGTTGTGGGAAAAATAAATTATATAGTCAGAAGGACAGGAGGAAGATACCAGTTAGGAAGATTTTGGGTAACTCTGCTGAGACATCATGTTTAACAAAGACAATAGAGATAGAAATGGAGGTAGTGACAAGTGGTCAAATTCTGAATTTATTTTGCCAGTAAGACTAATGGAGTTTGCAGATGTACTGGATAAACAATCTTAGGAAATATAAAAAAAAGTTTAAAGTCTCTCTTTAGGCTACACAAAAGTATAAATAGCAGTACCCTTTTCTGATGGTGAAACCTGATATGGTGTCCTGTAAACTAGAAAGACAAGCTATCTGCCCCCCTACACACACACACACACACACACACACACACACAGAGATGCACGCATATATACATACATGCATATATAAATATGCACACAATGTATCAAAGTGGAACAAAAGCAGTATAATTGACAACACTCCCATTAAGAGCTGTAGGGAATCACGGCTGAGAGGCTCAGCCATCACCAATCCACAGCAATGATGAGATCTTCCAGGCAGCCCCGGCAGTGGGTAAAGTCCTTTATTTGTTTCTCAGTCTGCTATTTGGGATAAGTTCTATCATCCACTGTTCTCTGTGGCTCATGATTCCTTTTCTTTGGATGCTCGTTTTTGTCCATTTCCCTCTACAGTTCAAACTTATTATCGGGGTTGGAAATTTTATCCTATTTCAAGACTGTAGAGCTTCCTCAGCTTCTTCCTGCCTACAGATTAGGCCCTGAGGTTTGGTTTTGAGCTCACGTTAAAACCAAAAAAAGTGACTTTTTAAGACCAAGCTTAAGAGTGAAGGCAGGAGGAGAAGGGGACGACAGAGAATGAGATGGTTGGATGGCATCACCGATTCAATGGACATGAGTTTGGGTAAACTCCTTGAGTTGGTGATGGACAGGGACGCCTGGCGTGCTGCAGTTCACGGGGTCACAAAGAGTCAGACACGACTGAGTGACTGAACTGAACTGAACTGATGGTTTCTTTGGCCATATAATTATCTTTAAAAAATTAGCTTCTGTTTATAGTCGATTCCATATCCCTGCAACCTCACAAAAAGGTATTTCCTAGACATAGTTCTCAAGCCTGGTTTAATCCTCTAGTTTCTTGGCACCAAGTCTCTGTTACTCTCAGTCTCTGCCTCTGTCTCTGTCTCCATGATGGAAACTACATGGAAAGCCTCAGGTTTGATGGGATGTCACACCTCTATTATCTGATCTTTGCCCTGTGAAAGTCACTCAGCCGTGTCCGACTCTTTGCAACTCCACGGACTATACAGTGCATGGCATTCTCCAGGCCAAAATACTGGAGTGGGTGGCCATTCCTTTCTCCAGGGGATCTTCCTAATCCAGATACTGAACCCAGGTCTTCTACATTACAGGCGGATTCCTTATCAGTTGAGCCACCAGGGAAGCCATAAAACCATCTAAATAGACTTTTTTTTTGTACCAAAAAGCCATTTTTGTACAAAAACTTTTCTGTCTTATTTTTACATTTTCATGTTCTAAATCCTTTCCATATCTGCTTACAGGCCATCCAATTCTTACCTGTGATCACTTCTTCTCATGCGTTGCTAAATGTAACCAGTTACAACCCCCACTCACTACTAGTATTCTGCTTTCCAAACTTTCCCAAAAGAACTAGTGTATTGGAGCCCAATCACAGGTGGCCACTATACCACATGTTCCGTCACTATAAAATATTGGTTTCCACCTTTACATGTCTCAAATATTAATTTTCTTACTTATTTTACTCCTGTTAAGTTACTGCCTCATATTTTAGAATTAATGTTGGCAGTCTCACTCTTGGTATCAGCTTAAGCTGATACCCAACAATTTATTTCCAGTGACACAACTATGAGAATATGTTTAACACAGTGGACTGTATGGTTTAAATAAAGCTGGTAAATTTTTATGTTATATTTTTTCCAATTAAGAATTCATATAATATCTAAAAACAGAATCATAAACTTTTTTAAAAATTACCTTCAATTTGAAAAAGTCCTCTTGCACAAAAAAATATATAAATTCACCAATAAGTAGACATGAAATTAAGACTATTTCCATAACTACTGATCAAGACAAACTAAAACACTGATCATTAACCAAGAAGGAAAATAAATTACATAAGACAAGAACAATGGAAGGGTAATAATTAAACAAACACTCATACAGTTTTACTGGCAACAGATATATGAGAGATTCAAATTTGAATTCAACATCACAGTTTCAAGAGTACTGAGCAGAAAACTGTCATTTACATACTTGAAAGAAAAAGAAAGTGAAGTCACTCAGTCATGCTCGACTCTTTGCAAGCCCTCGGCCATGGGATTCTCCAGGCAAGAATACTAGAGTGGGCTGCCATTTCCTTCTCCAGAGGATCTTCCCTACACAGGGATCGAACCCAGGTCTCCCACACTGCAAGTAGACTCTTTACTGTCTGAGCCACCAGGGGCTCAATACTTGACATATCGATAAAAACAAAAACAAAATTAATTTTGGGGAACAAGTCATAAAAAGAAATAATTGTTAAGGCAGTGCTAAAAAAAAATTAGAGAAAATGTATTTTCCCAGAATCTGAACACAACATACATATATTATTAAAAAAAGGATCCTTCTTAAAGAACTATAATTTTCAACTGCAACTATTTGTAAGCATTTAGATATATAGAAGAAGATTCAGAAGAATAAAGTTATTTTACTTTTAAATTCTTATAGTTTTTAGCACACTCAAGTTTAAAGGAACAAAATTGATTTTAAAAAATCACCATTAATGTTGCCTGCTATGCAATGTAAGATGAAAGCCACTAGTACTGGCTTAAATCCATAAATGGACCATTAGATCACCATGTTTTTGATAACATAGTTATTCTGTCACAGAAGCAATTGTGTCTACATGTCTTCATCTTGGAATTGCTGCAATAAAAATACCAGGTTAGGGGAATTGTACTAAGTATTTCCCATGGATTATTTACTCATCTAAATTGAACAATAATCCATTTTATAGACTAAAACACTGAGGCTTAGAGAGATTTTTAAAATCTTCCCCAAGTCTACACAACTAATGAGAGACAAAACGAGGTTTCCAACCTGGTTCTGTTGAACTCAAAAACTAGATTTCTCTGATTTAAGAATGCCTGATCTAAATTTAGGGGAGATGCAAAGGATCTAAAGGCTAAAAGGCCTAGGGAGAAGGAAATTCAATGATAAATGAGGTTAAATCACTTTAGTAATAGCATACACCAAAGTCATGACTGGGCTGAAAGTTTAACACACAGAAGGAGATACAGAGATATGAATATGTAATAGGACTCTTCAGTATGCAAGTAGAAAATAACACTGCTTAACATTTGTCAAATGTGATACATTTTATAACACACTTTAACATATGTTGCCTCATCCCCCTTCTCCAAACTCTACAAGTCAGGCAGGGCAATTATTATTATCCCTATTTGACAGATGAAGGTCAGAGAAGTTACATGAGTTGCCTGAATTCATTTAGCTAGCAAATGGCCAAGCTGGGACTGAAACCTATTTTCTACTGCCAACTCCAGTGTTCCTTCCACTGTTCCACACTGACACTCCTAATGCTATGTATAATTTTGTTTTATAGTTTACAATGTACTTTCAGCTATATTACTCTACCCGATCTCATTTGATACTATTTCTTTGTCCCCAGGAACACATCTAATATGTGGCTTTAGCATTTGCCTTGTAAGATAATTGCTGTGCCTCAGGGAGAACCACTATCGAAGTAAGGCAGTTACAATACCTCAAAAAATATTTTCTTAATGAAGAAAATTTCTACGGTTATGTCTGAAAAACCCACTCTAGTATATTTAAATGCGTGTTAATTTTTGCCCTTGATGCTAAAGAATGTTGCAGCTTTTAGTTACGATCACACACAAGTTCTTTGCTGCTGGGAAATATAGATTGATAGGTAAATAATTATCTGTCAGAGTGTTATCTTCTAAAAGATTTAGCTATGTATATCTAGTCTAGATGCTATCTTATTGGTTCAATCTTTTACAATTGGAATCAAATTTACATAAAATAATTCTTGGATATTTCTTTATTTTGTGGAATTTGATAGCTGAAACTGAAGCGAATCAAGTGAATGGGCACTTGGATGGATAGCCAACCATTCAGTTAGATTCAGAACTAAGTCCACTCTCTTGTTTGTAGATTAAAATGGTGCATCTTTTTTTTTTTTTTTTTTAAGATGTCTCTGAGAGTCAGGAGACTAGAGTTTGGATACTATCTCTGACTACCTGTATAAAGTTGACCAAGCCACTCAGTCTTTCTAAATATCAGATGTACTTAAATATCTATTTATACAGGTAAATAATTCTCTATTTTATCAGGCTGATTTAGCTATTCTATGTCAAACAGACATCAATTGCTTATGTTGAATCTGCTGCTATGTCACTTCAGTCATGTCCAACTCTGTGTGACCCCATAGACGGCAGCCCACCAGGCTCCCTCGTCCCTGGGATTTTCCAGGCAAGAGTACTGGAGTCGGTTGCCATTTCCTTCTCTAATGCATGAAAGTGAAAAGTGAAAGTGAAGTCACTCAGTCGTGTCTGACTCTTAGCGACCCCATGGACTGCAGCCCACCAGGCTCCTCCATCCATGGGATTTTCCAGGCAAGAGTACTGGAGTGGGGTGCCATTGCCTTCTCCAATGTTGAATCTAATGAGTGGTATAAATATAGCATATGTTGACCCAGCTGAATTCAAAATGGTGTCTGTATGTGTTGACTGCAAAATAACCAATTTCTTGTGTAGAAATTACTTCTCTTTCATTCACTACTTGGATATTGAACTTTCCATTAAAGCTAAATTAAACGTGCAAGTAATTTTTCCCTGCCTCTTTGGAAGATCTCTATTCCATTTGAATAACTTGTATAATACTTTCAATACATTACATTCTAGTAAAAGGCTAGGAGAAACAGAATTGGTGATAAGTGCCCCCTTCCAACTTAAAAACACCTTTTGCAAGCGACTTGATGTTTAGAGGATCCAGTGGAAAGAACAATGATGAGTCATTAGGAGACTGGAATTCTAGTCTTAGCCAGGGATCTAATTAGCTATGTGACCTTGTGTACAAGTCCCATAATCTTTTGGGACTTTAGTTTCTTTACTTAAATACTTATTTCTTGGGCTTCCCTGACAGCTCAACTTGTAGAGAATCTGCCTGCAATACAGGAGAACTGGGTTCCATTCCTGGGCTGGGAAGATCCCCTGGAGAAGGGAAAGGCTACCCACTCCAGTATTCTGACCTGGGGAATCACATGGACTGTGTCATCCAGGGTGTCACAAAAAGTCGGACACGACTACTGGCTTTCACTTCACTTATGACAAGGCTGGATTTAGTTCTTTTCAGCTTTAACTATCTTCAGATATATCAAATAAGTCAGACAATCTACTTTACTCTCTTTAAATTATTCCTAACATAACTTCTTGCTAGAAGATTGCCCCTTTGCCTAATTTTCCAAATGTCAAAATTTTTTTCATCAAACCCTGGCTCTGCTGAGGCTCCTATGACCCTCAGTAACAATTACAGAGCTAGGATACATACGTGTGCTGCTTTTATTTTTGTTTTGATTCTGCTTCCTCCACAGGCAACTGCTCACATGCTGTGCTGAGATAAGATGAAAGTTTGCTGCTAATTACCAAGGTTGTGCTTCTAAAGAGTGTGGGCCAGTAATTGAATTGCAGTGTCTAGAGTTGGGTATTAGCTAATAACTTTGTTACCACAGTGCTACACTGTAATTAGTTATTCTAGTCAAAGAAGAGTGAGAAGCTCTGTGGCTGTTTCTTTAGTGCTGCCTTGTCAGAGTTGGAAACTACAGTTTTAAAGAACAGAGCTGCGGATTGACTGAGTGATTGAGAAGTGTTGGTTCAGTTTCCCACCGACATGCACGTGCATACACACTGCAGAGCCAAGAGAGTCTCCTGGAAGCAAAGTTTGAGCTCTCATCATTGTAAGGCCTGGTTAAAGATATCTAGGTTCTGGGGCACAAATTTTGAAAAATCATATGTGAGTATTAGATGGCAGTATAATATATGATAATCTCACTTGAAGCTTCCTATAATAATATATTTATATATTGGTACCAAATTTCTATTCATTACTTAAAACATATATCTGTGATTTATTCTATTTGGAAATATGTTTACAAATAAGCTTATAGTCAAGATAGATCTGCCTGTATCATTTTCTATTTATTATTAGCTATTATTTATTGTTAGCTAGTTGTGTTATCCTTATGTGGAAGGGCATCATATTCCATACATTACTGTGATTGGAGGTATTGTCTCCTAATAACACAGGTAAAATAATATGTAACTTGAGAAAAATTGTTGCCCTGTTTTCTTAAAAGCACAAACTATATAGCTCATCTGATAATTCAGAGAATTTTGGATCTGAATGAAAGATAATCTCTGAGGAGTAAGCTAATTATTTTTAGTTGAGAATCACATGGGATAAAACGGAGAATATGAGAGATCATAGTTGATTGCAGACATAAGCAGGGAAGGAGAGGGAGTATGAGAATTTATGTTTTTGAGGGTCAGCTGGGTTCCAGGAAAATTTTGCATAGAGAATATAAAAATAAATGATAAATAAATGCAGAGACAGACCATGTGTATGGTTTGGAACACTGACTATTGTGAAGATGGAAGAAGCTCTGCCGTGTCCGACTCTTTGCGACCCCATGAATCGGAGTAAGCCAGGCCTCCCAGTCTATCACCAACTCCCGGAGTTCACTCAGACTCAAGTCCATTGAGTCCGTGATGCCATCCAGCCATCTCATCCTCAGTCGTCCCCTTCTCCTCCTGCCCCCAATCCTTCCCAGCATCAGGGTCTTTTCCAATGAGTCAACTCTTTGCATAAGGTGGCCAAAGTACTGGAGCTTCAGTTTTAGCATCATTCCTTCCAAAGAAATCCCAGGGTTAATCTCCTTCAGAATGGACTGGTTGGATCTCCTTGCAGTCCAAGGGACTCTCAAGAGTCTTCTCCAACACCACAGTTCAAAAGCATCAATTCTTCGGAGCTCAGCCTTCTTCACAGTCCAACTCTCACATCCATACATGACCACAGGAAAAACCATAGCCTTGACTAGATGGACCTTAGTCGGCAAAGTAAAGTCTCTGCTTTTGAATATACTATCTAGGTTGGTCATAACTTTTCTTCCAAGGAGTAAGCGCCTTTTAATTTCATGGCTGCAGTCACCATCTGCGGTGATTTTGGAACCCAAAAAAACAAAGTCTGACACTGTTTCTACTGTTTCCCCATCTATTTCCCATGAAGTGATGGGGCCAGATGCCATGATCTTCGTTTTCTGAATGTTGAGCTTTAAGCCAACTTTTTCACTCTCCTCTTTCACTTTCAACAAGAGGCTTTTTAGCTCCTCNTCCCTTAAATTTATTTCTCACTTCTACTGTATAATCATAAGGAATTTGATTTAGGTTATACTTGAATGGTCTAGTGGTTTTCCCTACTTTCTTCACTTTCAGTCTGAATTTGGCAATAAGGAGTTCATGATCTGAGCCACAGTCAGCTCCTGGTCTTGTCTTTGTTGACTGTATAGAGCTTCTCCATCTTTGGCTGCAAAGAATATAATCAATCTGATTTCGGTGTTGACCATCTGGTGATGTCCATGTGTAGAGTCTTCTCTTGTGTTGTTGGAAGAGGGTGTTTGCTATGACCAGTGCATTTTCTTGGCAAAACTCTATTAGTCTTTGCCTTGCTTCATTCCACATTCCAAGGCCAAATATGCCTGTTACTCCAGGTGTTTCTTGACTTCCTACTTTTGCATTCCAGTCCCCTGTAATAAATAGGACATCGCTTTTGGGTGTTAGTTCTAAAAGGTCTTGTAGGTCTTCATAGAACCATTCAACTTCAGCTTCTTTAGTGTTACTGGTTGGGGCATAGCCTTG
The DNA here is from genome assembly GCA_006408695.1 of Aepyceros melampus. Taxonomy (NCBI): domain Eukaryota; kingdom Metazoa; phylum Chordata; class Mammalia; order Artiodactyla; family Bovidae; genus Aepyceros; species Aepyceros melampus. Next base: position 139,212 of record SJXQ01010866.1, on the reverse strand, counting down.
GATTACTGTGATATTAAATTGTTTGCCTTGGAAGCGATCATTCTGTCATTTTTGAGATTGCATCCAAGTACTGCATTTCGGACTGTTTTGTTGACCCTGATGGCTACTCCATTTCTTCTAAGGGATTCCTGCCCACAGTAGTAGATATAATGGTCATCTGAGTTAAATTCACCCACTCCAGTCCATTTTAGTTCGCTTATTCCTAGAATGTCGACGATCATTCTTGCCATCTCCTGTTTGACTACTTCCAATTTGCCTTGATTCATGGACCTAACATTCCAGGTTCCTATGTAATATTGCCCTTTACAGCATCGGACCTTGCTTCTATCACCAGTCACATCCACCACTGGGTATTGTTTTTGCTTTGGCTCCATCCCTTCATTCTTTCTGGAGTTATTTCTCCACTGATCTCCAGTAGGATATTAGGCATCTACCCACCTGGGAAGTTCATCTTTCAGTATCCTATCATTTTGCCTTTTCATATTGTTCATGGGGTTCTCAAGGCAAGAATACTGAAGTGGTTTGCCATTTCCCTCTCCAGTGGACCACATTCTATCAGACCTCTCCACCATGCCCGCCCATCTTGAGTGGCCCCACATGGCATGGCTTAGTTTCATTGAGTTAAACAAGGCTGTGGTTCTATTGTGATTAGATTGAGTAGTTTTCTATGAGTAAGGTTTCAATGTGTCTGCCCTCTGATGCCTCTCGCAACACCTCCCGTCTTACTTGGGTTTCTCTTACCTTGAACGTGGGGTATCTCTTCACGGCTGCTCCAGCAAAGCGCAGCCACTGCTCCTTACCTTGGACGAGGGCTATCCCCTCACAGCTGCCCCTCTGACCTTGATCAGACCACCTGACCTGCCTCTTGAGATACATATATGCAGGTCAGGAAGCAACAGTTAGAACTGGACATGGAACAACAGACTGGTTCCAAATAGGAAAAGGAGTACGTCAAGGCTGTATATGGTCACCCTGCTTATTTAACTTCTATGCAGAGTACATCATGAGAAACGCTGGATTGGAAGAAGCCCAAGCTGGAATCAAGATTGCCGAGAGAAATATCAATAACCTCAGATATGCAGATGACACCACCCTTATGGCAGAAAGTGAAGAGGAACTAAAAAGCCTCTTGATGAAAGTGAAAGAGGAGAGTGAAAAAATTGGCTTAAAGCTCAACATTCAGAAAATGAAGATCATGGCATCTGGTCCCATCACTTCATGGGAAATAGATGGAGAAACAGTAGAAACAGTGTCAGACTTTATTTTTTTGGGTTCCAAAATCACTGCAGATGGTGATTGCAGCCATGAAATTAAAAGATGCTTACTCCTTGGAAGGAAAGTTATGACCAACCTAGATAGCATATTGTAAAGCAGAGACATTACTTTGCCAACAAAGGTCTGTCTAATCAAGGCTCTGGTTTTTCCATTAGTCATGTATGGATGTGAGAGTTGGACTGTGAAGAAGGCTGAGCACTGAAGAATTGATGCTTTTGAACTATGGTGTTGGAGAAGACTCTTGAGAGTCTGTTGGACTGCAAGGAGATCCAACCAGTCCATTCTGAAGGAGATCAGTCCTGGGTGTTCTTTGGAAGGACTGATGCTAAAGCTGAAACTCCAATAATTTGGACACCTGATGCAAAGAGTTGACTCATTGGAAAAGACTGATACTGGGAGGGACTGGGGGCAGAAGGAGAAGGGGACGACAGAGGATGAGATCGCTGGATGGCATCACCGACTTGATGGACATGAGTTTGGGTAAACTCTGGGAGTTGGTGATGGACAGGGAGGCCTGGCGTTCTGCAATTCATGGGGTTGCAAAGAGTCGGACATGACTGAGTGACTGACCTGAACTGAATGATGTGTTCTTGGACAAAGGTAGATTGTCGCTGTGCAGGCATCCTTTCAATAATATTATCTAGGTGAAAAATAAATCACAACCCGTTTTGTAGGTCGGGACCAGTCAGCTGCGTTTTCTGGGAAGCCTCTCTGGAGGGTGAATGAGATTCCCTCCGAGTGTAGAGGGACAGCATTGGGCAGTGCTCATGATCCTCTGTGAGTCAGCTACCTATATAGTCTGAGGATGGGACTAGGTACCCCTGTTGGAGTAGCCATGCAGAAAGCCTCCAGTTTCCCCTGAGTATCCAAACTCTTTGTGTCCTTGAGTATGTGTGTTGGCATAAAGATAGGTAATTCTTCACCTACCCCAGAGCTCTAGCTGTCTTTGAAGGCAAGATATAGCCAGTTCCTGCCTTCATTCCAAATCACCCTTATGCCTCAATCAGGCTTTCAGTGTTAGTCTCCATGGTCATATCCCTCACAGGGGCTTGGTGTCCCCTCTGGAACTGGTCACACGAGACAGTGCTGCTCCAGGTCAAGGCTGGCCTGGAGTCAAGAGTTCACTGCTGGACACCTAATGGCTCCCCAGCCTTGCTGGAGCCAGCAGATAACTCAGGGGTGGGGGGCACCCTCACCGGAGTCTGCTGCTGCTAGAGGCAGTGTAACTGACTAAACAGCTTTTCAGGATTCCTCTGCTGCATGACGAAGATTCAACTCTCTGGCTTTTTACTCAAGGTCCCAGTGGGAATGCCAGTTCTTCTGTCTTCTCTGGGATCTGGTATATTAATTTAACAATTTTCGTCTGCACACAGTCAATCAGAGGATATCACTGGAAAAGTTTATGAGTGCCAGCCTTTTAGTGGGTTGAGCAGAGGCTGATAGGGCTCTTGGTCTGTCACTGGGTTGCACAAAGCAAACAACCCTTGTGGATTTCCCAGCTGGGAGAATACTTGGATGTTTTCACGCACCATGGAGGTTAAAGGTCTTTGGCCAGCCTAGTCTTGGTACCCTTTACACTCTGGTGCACCTTGGCCAACAGCATAGATGCTACCTGGGCACTGGGCTCAGCTGAGGCCCCTGGGCTGGAGTGAGAGTCACCATTCCCAGAGCCCACAGATGGCCTGGCTGCAGGCTGAGGGTGTTAGTGCCAATGAGAAGCTAAAATGGATGTGTTGAGAATAGCCCAGGATGCCTGTGGCAATTACTTACCATCCATTGCAAGAGAAAGTTTGAGGATTGATGTCACTCTGAGTCACACACACACACACACACACACACACACCCCATACGATTAAATCTATCTCCAAAATTTATTATAGTGTTACTGTCAAGAATATGGGTTTCTTGGTTGGCTCAGTGGTAAAGAATCCGCCTGCAATGCGGCAGACACGGGTTCTATCCCTGGGTTGGAAAGATTCCCCTGGAGGAGGAAATGGCAACCCACTCCAGTACTCTTGCCTGGGAAATCCCATGGACAGAGGAGCCGGGTGGGGGTGCTGCAGTCCATGGGCTCACAAAAGAGTTGGACATAGTGACTGAACAACAACAGCAAATCAAGAATATGTATTTATTGTAGTATCACTAACAGAAATAATATATAGCTGAAGCCAAGAGAAAGACATAAGGAGCATTCCAGGGTTGGTCAAAAGCTAGCCTTCCAGGGGGCCCAGAAGCCTGGATAATGATGAGAAGAAGGACATGAGAATCTGTTGATAGTTGCCAGCTACGACCCTGGCAAGAGGGGCAGACACAGGGCTGTCTGGAGAACGGAATGCCTCGTGCAGGCCTGAAGAACTGTTTCTGCTGGCAGTTTAAGACATGCAGACCAGAGAACTGTGTGTAGCTGGTATGGACAGGGGAGACAGTCGTGAGCAAGCCACTCTCTAGAAACATGCTTTAAAGTGATAAGCAGGACCATCTTGCTCAGTAAGCTCAGACTGGGGATCTGCTTTCCCACCCTTCCCCCCTACAATGCCAGTCTTCCCGCTCTCTGACTCTCTGTTCCTTTTCTCCATCTCTGGTTCAGCTGAGGGGTCGGGAAGCTCACTGAGTATAGAGCTGTCGCATCCTGCTCCGTTTCCTCACTGCCTTCTTCACGCTCAGTTGCTGGCAGGAAAATGCTGCCTATGCCTGAAGGGCTGTTCCTTAGGAGGTGATCCAGTGCCTTCTCATAGCATTCAGCCGCCTGCAGCAGCTCTCCATTCATCTTGTGAATTAATCCTTGGAGAGACCAAGAATATGGTACATTCTGTGGTAGCTGGTTTTTAGCTAAATTCTGTAGCTGGAATTTCATCTTCTCTTTCTCAGTTGATTTTGCGCTTATGGCTAAACGGTCGAAAGAACATTGGACTGCAGTGTCTTCAGATATCTCACGATCCTTCTGAGGATTGCAATCATGCTGAGGGCGCTCTTGTCCTTTGGTGCTGGGGAGCTCCTTACTGAAAGCTGTCTGATAATGTTCTTCATTTTCCAGGAACTCATCAGAATATGCATGCAGAGGATTTAGTCCATTCTCAATCGCTTTACTCACATAGTTTCTAGCATGTTCCCTTAGTTCTTCAATCTTCTCTCCTTTCCCACTAGCTCCAGATTCTCCTGTATGTTGAATTTGTTTGACTTTTGCCTTATAGCAGCATGCAATCTGGTGATAGAGGTAGGCATTGTTTGGTATGGATTCCAGTGCCCTTAGCAACAGTTCAATTGCTTTGTCTAGATCACCTTTTCCTTGGTAAAATTTGGCTGCACTGCAAAGGACATCTGTTTGACAAGGAGCTTTTTCCAGAGCCTCGACAACCAGCTGCTCCCCTTCAGCTTGTTCATTCATCTTCTGCAGCGTCAGGGCCAGGAGAACTTTGATGTACTGATTGTCAGGACTCAGCTCAACGGCCTGCCTCAGAATTTCCACAGGGGACTGGTGCTCTGGCCTGTCATCCAGGTAGTACATTGCGATGGCCAGTCCAGAGGAGAATTCTGGGTTGTTGGGTTTCTCTTCCAGAGCCTTCTGAAAATACACCTTTGCCCTTTCAATTTTTTTCCCGCCACACTTTACCAGTGTCCACCCTTCCTCGCAGTCCAGCTCAGGACATCAATACTGTAAGGATTTGAGAACTTCTGGCAGACTCGTTTCACCTTGTCAACATAGACCTGAGCTTCTGCGAATCTTCCCAGGTGATAGTAGACCCAGGCGTAGTTTCCCCAGGTGACCAGGCTTCTGACCTCTGCCTGGTCAGCGTGCTCTCGCCGGATGCACTCCTCGGCTTGCTGTAAGCATTCCAGGGCTGCTTTGTTTTGACCCTTTAAGTGTTTTATGTAGGCCAACAAGTTGTACTTTGTAGCTTTGAACTCAGAGTTTAAAAATTCAGTCTGGTTACACACTCTGTCTTCGAGGTCATGAGGGACACTTTCTTCCTTAAATAAGTTCCACGTGAAATGGCATCTCAGCTGCGGAAGGATTTGCTCCAGAGAATTCTTGTTGTCCTCACTGTGGAGAAAGTAAACATAGTCACTGGTGATGTGCAGCTGCCGAGTATGGTGCCCTGTGATGCAAGTACGGGTTATTTCATGTGTCAATCTGACTGCGCCCCGGGGTGACCAGCCTATCCAGTTAAACATTAGTTCCGGTCATGTCTGCCAGGATGTTCCCAGAAGAGAGGAGCATTTGAGTCAGCTGGCTGAGTAAAGCAGATTGCCCTCCCCAGTGTGGCTGGACATCGTCCAGTCTGTTGGAGGCCTGTGAGAACAAAAAGGTGCAGGAAGGGTCCCTTTGGTCTCTCTGCCTGTCTGCCCAAGCTGGGACTTTGGTCTTCTCCTCCCTTCTGACTGTGACTTACACTGTCAGCCCTCCAGTTTTCAGGTCTTTGGACTCAAGACTGGATTTATGCCCCTGGCTTCCCTGGGTCTGCAGGTCACAGACAGGGGATGATGCATTGTCTCAGCCTTCGTAATCACTTGAGCCAGTTGCTTAGAGTAAATCTCTCTCTCTGTTGCCCTCATGCTCTCTCTATAATTATATGTGTGTGTGTGTGTGTGTGTGTGTTTGTGCGTGTATGTTAACTAGCATTAGCTGAGAATCTTTATTTGAACAAATAAATAGAGTATAAAAAATTTTCCTGAAAAAAAATTTTTTTAAGCTGGTAAAATAAATATGTTTAAAAATTATTGGGCTTCCCTGGTGGCTCCGTGCTTTGGCTCTTAATGCGGGAGGCATGGGTTCTATCCTTCATCCGGGAAGACCCCACATGCCGTGGAGCGCCTAAGCCCCTGCACCACAACTATTGAGCCTGCGCTCTAGACGCTAGGGGCCACAGCTGCTAAAGCCCACATGCCCTAGAGCCCACGCTCCTCAACAAGAGCAGCCAATACTCTGAGAACCCGAGCACCACAACTAGAAAGTAGCCCCCATTCACGGCAGCCAAGGAAAAGCCTGCACCGCAGCGAAGATTCAGCACAGCCATATAAATAAAAATTTAAAAAATTATTGTAGCAGTCATACAAAAACAGGTTAAAATTCTCAGTGAGGGTAAACCAAAATGTGTCCAATTTTATAAAACTTCTTCCCTTACAAGGAACAGGAATAAAGCTGGAGATCCACTTTTGTTTCACTGCTGAAAAACATACAGAACAACATAGAAAAACCAGTTTTGAGCTCAAAATTCACTAAAGTCTTCTTTTTCTTTAGCTTTTACATCCTTAATGTAGGATGGATTCCTGGGACAGAGAATTCTTGGTTGCCCACCTACCAGCTTTGCCTTGCACTGTGGTCATCAGCTTTCCTCAGAGCTCAAGTGGGAAGGTACCAGGAATGGGCTTACACTTTTGATCTCAACTGGTTTTCCTATGTTATTCTGTATTTTCAGCAGTGAAACCAGAGTGGACCTTGAGCTTTATCTCTGGTTGAATGGATTCCCACCACTGCAATGCTCAAAATAGTTTACTTCTTGGCCAGCAAACACATGGGAGAGCCTGGAACAACAGCATTTAGCAAATGCCTTCTGCCTATGTCCAGCCTTCATGAGTCGGGGCTGACAGCAGCCTGCAGTGTGTGTGTGTGTAGCTCACACTAATACATACCTCTAAGTTTTCCAAGACAGAGGAGACAGTACTTTCTCTTGCTTCCTAGATTTACATCTTGGTCTATGCAGGAAAACCACAGAGCCCATCCCTTCTATCGTGTGAGCAGCTGTGCAGGAGGTAAGGTTAAGGTGGAGAAGAGGAGAGCGCCACAGTTGGAGGAACTGAGGTCTCTCTCGCCCGTTTCAGTTAGGAAGCCAGATTTATTTAGCCATCCAGTGACCCTTCACAAGGCTACCTCTTTGTATCACTTTGCTACTGTTTAGGGATGCTGAGAAAAATAAAGGTAATCTCTGACCCTCAGAGCTCACAGTCTGGTTAGGAACCACGTAAAGAAAGAAACAAAAGCCCAGGGATGTTTGCCACTGTGTTACACGATTTTGTTCTTTTCCACACCTCCCCACAGTGACACAAAGACCCATGAAGGCCTGGTTTCAGTTTGACTGAAGCAGTCACTCTAAATAGGCCAGATCCCCAGAGGGGATAAATTTGTTTTGAAAAATGACAAACAAAATGGACATATTTGTGTTTTGTAGTTGGAAGATACCAAGGGAAATCACCTGCCTTAGTTAGTTAAATAAATTACCTAAGTTCTCAAAATGTGTCCTCATGTCTATCTTTTCCTGGGGCTTGGGGTCTAGTTCATGGATTTTCTCCTCTTCCTGTTTTCTCAGTGGATTCCTGGCACCATAAAATTGGAAAGAACCTCCAGAATCCTTAAACCCACCATTGTCCACAATTCTGGATTTCACGGACTAGCACAGTTTCAGAAAATTGTTATGAAACAAACAGGGCTGCCAACTTTTTGGCAACACTGACGGGGAGAAAACTCATCAAAAGGATGAAAGAAAAGATGAAAAGAAAACTCATCTGTGTTTGCTAAAATTTTATTTAAATAAGATAAAAAGAGAAAAAGGAAGCACTTTTATTATCACCAAAGAAGTGAGACTATAACCTCCGAATAAAGGAAAGCTCTTTAAATTGTCAAGCACATCTTTGTGTAAGCGGAGCCACTGACTGTATTTGGCAGTTTACCGTGGCCCCCACTGGCCCTTGCAGTGAACGTTGCTCAGTTGTGTCTACTCTCTGTGACCCCACGGACTCATACAGTCCATGGGATTCTCCAGGCCAGAATACTGGAGTGGGTAGCCTTTCCCTTCTCCAGGGGATCTTCCCAACCCAGGAATTGAACTGGAGTCTCCTGCATTTCAGGCAGATGCTTTACCAGCTGAGCTACCAGAGAAGCCCAATGTGGAGACCTGGGTTCGAACCCTGGGTTGGGAAGATCCCCTAGAGAAGGGAAAGGCTCCCCACTCCAGTATTCTGGCCTGGAGAATTGCATGGACTGTATAGCTCATGGGGTCACAAAGAGTCCGACACAACTGAGTGACTTTCAGTTTCACTTTTCAGCAGTGGCCCCCACACCCCTGCTGCCAGTGCTCCGATCAACTTCCCGTCTCTCTCCCGCAGTGCTCACCGAGGCCATTTGTGATTCAGTGTGACTGCATGTGGCATGCCTTAGAGGGAGAGATGCCGAGGCAAGGGGATCAACCCCAGGTGAAGCAAAAGAGGAGTGTTGTCTATGCAGATATCCCTTTATGCGTGTGCCTCTTTTCTTGGCAGTCCTTTTCACTCTCTTGGTCCCTTGCTAGAGCACCACCAGTACTACAATCTTCCCTCTCCATTTAGGCTTTTTCAATTTGGCTTCTCCTGGGGATTCTAGCTGCCCTGTATAAAGGACAGTAGGTCAAAACTCAGGTTAGCAGTATTGATCAAGTGTAGCAATATTAGAAAATAAATACTAGATGATATAAGTTATAAAGAGAATCACTGAGCAAATCTGTCTATAGCTGTTATGCAACTAAATCATTATAAAGGCATTTCAGTATTTCAAAACGTTAACTTTGCTAACTGCCCAATTAGGAAGTTTAGAGAGAAAAAAAAGCATGCGTTTCAGATCAATAAAATGTGTCTGCAGATTTGTAGGTGTTATCTAGGTGCCGGAGAACAACTAAATAAGGATTAATAGAGAATATACATCCAACTTCTCATTGAGTCTGCAGAAAGACAGGTGACTTTGGATGTTTTCATTTCAGCAGAACCGAAATCACCCTGCCAGTCTGATAACACTTTTCCCCCCCAAGGGTAGTACTGGGGGTGCATTGTAGGGGCAGACAGCAGGCTTTGATGTATCAATGAACCAGAGGGATCTTTGCAAATCAAATTTAAAAGCACTTATTGATAAATATTCTTCTTCCAAGATAAAACATATTCCAATCTTGTCATAAACTTCAGAAGATCTCAACTGCTCAAGAAAGTAGGGCAAGCAGAAAAGCTCACTCAACATTCCTAAACCTGTGAGAGAGCCTGGAGTATGGAACTCCTGGGGGTATTCCATCCATACCACCAGTTCACTGATGCTAAAGCTGATCATGTTGAGAAATGTGTGGTAACACTGAACAGTTTATTCAGGAGGATAGCCAGCTATGTATGTGGCTTCATGATTACAAAACCTATTGACTGTTGGAAATCATGTCTGTTGATTTTCCCTAAGCCTTCCACCCTAGGTTGCCAGTTTGCTTAGATATTTGATACCTGATCTCCCCGAGAAGCATGGTTTAGAGCAGAGTATACTAGGTTGGGAGTCCTGAGATCTGGATAAGAAGAAACATGAAACCCAGAGCCAGCGTCCAGGGGTTAGCATTAAAATACTGTTGCCTTAGTGGGCGAATCATTTGTGAATCTAGTGATTAAAAGGAAAAAGTTCTAAAAATAACTATAACTACAGCAATTTGTTAATTGTAAACAATTAACAAATTGTAATTGTAATTTGTAAGCACTAGGTAAAAATATACAAACTGTGCCAACAAAAATATAAACTATGGGAGGAGGAGAGAGTTAAAAAGAGAGTTAAAAAGAGAGTTTTAGTATGTCTTTGAACTTGTTATCAGCTTAAAATAGACTATTATAAGATATTTCATAAAAAGCCTCACGTAACCACAAAGCAAAAATTTATGATAAATATGCAATAGAAATAGGAGGAAATAAGGAGAGGTTTGTGAAAGAATGCAAACTTTCAGTTATAAGATGAATATGGTTGGAGGAGCTAATGTGAAACATGGTGACCCACCTGATAACACTGTTGTAAAATTGAAATCTGCTAAGAGAGTAGAATTTAAATGGTGTCACCCCCCAAAAAAATATATGAGGCGATGGATATGTTAATTAACTAGATGGGGGAATCCTTTCACAACGTGTACATATATCAAATCACTATAGTTTGTACTTTCTATATCTTACAGTTTTATATATCAATCATAAACATTTTAAAAAAGAATTATCTTAGACAATCTGGTCACTTTTATATTGCTTAGGTACATGAAATACTCAGTTCCCCCCCAAACCTTTTGTATATTTATTACCTATTAACTGTATGTTAGTTGATATGTTTACATGTGTCATATGTAATTGACATTTATGAAAATGCTAACATATTTGAGTAGATCAAAATAAAACATTTGAAGATAATTCTGATTTAATAAAAAAATACTGTTGTCTTTTCAAAAACCAGTACTCTATTTGCCAAAATATCCTCAGTTACTAATTTAGCTCATATATTTTTACAAGTTGCTTTAAATACTTTCTCTCTCTCTCTCTCTCTCTATATATATATATATATACACACACACACACACACACTACCTTTTGTATATTTATTACCTATTAACTGTATGTTAGTTGATATGTTTACATGTGTCATATGTAATTGACATTTATGAAAATGCTAACATATTTGAGTAGATCAAAATAAAACATTTGAAGATAATTCTGATTTAATAAAAAAATACTGTTGTCTTTTCAAAAACCAGTACTCTATTTGCCAAAATATCCTCAGTTACTAATTTAGCTCATATATTTTTACAAGTTGCTTTAAATACTTTCTCTCTCTCTCTCTCTCTCTCTATATATATATATATATACACACACACACACACACAGACAGACATATATAAATATACATATATAGTTGTTGTTGTTGTTTAGTCGTTAAGTTGTGTCTCTGAGATACTTACTCCCTGTCTAGCAGGTCAGTAAGAAGACCGTTCAGAGAGATATTCCCCAGTCCTGAAAGGGCAGATTTCAAGACAAAAACAATCTCGTCATGAAGTTTTACAGCACTGAACTAATCCTTAGCACATTTGCTGAGAAGGAAATGCTTTAAAAATGACCAGGATAGCCACAACGAAACACACAAACCTCTGATTTAATCCTTTCAAATATAAGAAACAAAAGAAGAACAAGACACCCCTAGCAACTTTCCTCCAGGCCCCAGCTCCCATGGACCAGTTTTTCTGCTGAAGGGATCTGAGCACACCCTCCTAGGCTGTCTTAACAGCCCCCAATCCTTCCAGCCGCCTGCTAGCTCTGCTGGGAGGAAGTTCTCAGCGCCTGACTCTGTACAGGAAGAGCCACAGAAATAAAAATGCGTGAGTCGGTTAACAGATTTACGATTGAATGAGTGCAGCGCATCTGTAATCTATTAGCAAACACTGGATCAGCATACTTCAGGACATCGCACTCAAGAACAAGATTTGGACGAGATTCTCAACTTCCTATCAGAGAAGCAGAGAATATTTACCTCATGATGGCTGTTTTCCCTGCCATTCTGAAAAGCTGGGGTTCAGGCAGATTTTATTTTCTGCTTGTGGATCACAAGCAAATGCAGAGGAGGTTCCCACTCAGGATGCTAGCTGCTAGATCTGTGCTTTTATGAAACAGGAAAGGAAAACAAAACTGAGGCAGTGCTGGCGAGATTCCTGCTGAGGAGAAACTGAAACTGAATGTGCAGAGCTGAACTCAGTTCCCTGCTGGGAGTGTTCTATACAGCTTCTGCAACTGCTTGTGAGTTTCAAAGAAGGCATTGTGGATGCTGAGCATATTACAGGCTCTCTTCCCAGAGACTCAGATGCAGCCTGGAGGTGGACCTGGGTCAGCACTCTGCATTTTAACAGGCATCCTGGAAATTCTGTTGCAGGAGTCCCTGTATCACATTTTGAGGAGCATAGTCCTGGAGCTCCTTTATTTTGGTTTGGTTTGGTATTTTAGCTGTGTGGCCTGTGGGATCTTAGTTCCTTGACCAGGGGATCAAACCCATGCTCCCTGCAGTGGAAGTGTGGTGTCTTACTCACTGGACCACCACGGACGTCCCTGGAGGTATTTTGAAAAGTTTTCCATTTACTTATGAGAGACCATGTATCAACATGTTTGATCATGTATCAAACAGTGAGTCAGACAATCTGGAAGAGAGGAAAATAACCCCAGAAATCCTGGATTTCAGTCTTCTCTTTTGACCAGCCTCTGGGAAAGTTCTTGAATCACATAACTTAGCCTCATTTCCTCAGCTCCCATCCCTTCCCAGCTACCAGCTGCTGGCTCTGCTGGGAGGACATCCTCAGCACCTGACTCTGTCGATCAGAAAGAGCCACAGAAATGAAAATGCATGAACTGGTAAGAAAGATTGACAATCAAATTATGAAATACATATTTAACCTATTAGCAAACACCGAATCAGAAAAATTATAATTTATTCCAGGCCATTTTAGAAGATATCTTCTAAATTACCTTTTTTTTCTTAACAACCAAGTGATAGGAGACCGTGCTCTAGGGAGGTCCACTTTTACCCTTGTCTAAGGCATGGTTCTGAAACTCTAAGGAATAGTCCTCCCTCTCCAACTAGGGACCCCAAGGGCCTAGACCTTCCAGTCCCTGCCCCTCCTCTCTAACATAAGCATAATGAAGACATTTTGCCCTATTGACCAGAGCCGGAAGGTGCTTGGCACTGGAGTGTGGCTCCTGAATACTGACCATGCTCTGACATCTACTTTTTATGTGACCTCTTGGCCAAGTAATTTGCCCTCTGAGACCCATTTTTCTCATCTACAAAATGAGGCTAGTAAAAAAGGGTTCCCTTCCTGGGGCTATTGGCAGGATGATATAAGGCATGTCGACCTCTGGCAACTACTGATTGCCTGAAAACTGTTACTTCCATGGTCACTGGCGCATCAGTGTTACCATTTTAAGTGAAGTCTGAGCATGCAAGGGGACCAGCAGAGCTCCACAGTGGATTGGGCAGAGGAAGGCACTCGTCAGTCAGCCCCCAGGTATGAGGGGTTTCCCCAGGTGGCTTCCCTGTTTGGCAGTTTTTAGCCTCTGGGAACAGGGCTTCCCTCTGGCTCAGTGGTAAAGAACCCACCTGCCAAGCAAGAGACTTGGGTTCCATCCTTGGGTCGGGAAGATCCCCTGGAGAAGCAAATGGTAACCCACTCCAGTATTCTTGCCTGGAAAATTCCACGGACAGAGGGGCCTGACAGGCTGTAGTCTACAGTCCACGGGTCACAAGAGAGTCGGACATGACTGAGCGATTAAACAGCTGGGCACAGGCACCTTGATGTGGCCTTCAGTCCACCGTAGTCCAGAGCGCCTCTCTCAGACTTCCTCGGATCAGTGGCTTTGGACATACCCAAGCACAGGTCACTACCAAGCTTCTCAGGCAGACGGGATACCAAGACACTGGGCAGGGCTAGGTTTTTCTGGTCAATTCACTTATGCAGACACAGTTCACATACTCATATCTGGGAGCCCATTATATAGGAAAGGTGATCTGAGGCATTTGGCGGTAAATTCCTCTAACCACCCATCCCCAGGTACAAGCCTGCAGAGCATCTGGGAGCCCTTGGGGCTCCTTGTACTCACTCCCTAAATGATCACTAGGATGCCCCCTCCCCAGTCAGTCAGCTTCTCAATTCCTTCCCATTGTTGTGTGATGGCAAAGTTTTCCTTTCTTTTGGCTGTATCTTTCCTGAGGCTCTATCTGATGGTAGAACTCAAGCAGATCTATGCACATCTTTTAAAATCAAGTTTACCAAGATTACACTTTACATATACTAAAATGTACCCACTTAAAGTGTAGTTTGATGAATTCCGACAAATGGATATACCCATGTAACCAGCACCACTATCTTCTTGCAGACTATTGTATCATCCCTGGTGTGCCCACCTAGTCAAGCCCAATCCCACCCTCCACCATCCCCAGGCAATCATTGCTCTGCTTTCATTCATTAGCAATTAGATCAGTACTAGGAAAGAAATTGGGATACCTGGGTTCGATCCCTGAGTTGGGAAGAGGCCCTGGAAGAGGACATGGCAACCCACTTTAATATTCTTGCCTGGAGAATGTCCTCCATGGACAGAGGAGCCTGGTGGGCTACAGTCCATGGGGTTGCTGAGAGTCGGACACAACTGAGTAACTAAGTACACACACACAGGGAAGCAATTACATCCTTATGTTTTGAAGAAAAATTATTTTCTGTGGCTCACAAGCTCTCATTACAGCAATCAAAATAAACTCTAAGCTTCGGATTTGTTTTTGTATAAGAAATGGAAAAAAAAAGTCCATTTGTAAGGATTGTTTTTTCCACTTCCCATCTTGAAGTGATCAAATTTTCAGGGCAGAATTCCCAATGTGACTTGGCTTTGTACTACCAACTCCATCTTTAATAACATCTGCTGAAAAGAAATGCTTCCTTTTAGAATGACAAAAGGAAAGCCTCTTAGTTCTTTTAAAGGAAACAGCAGAAAAGCCCCCAAAGGGTAATTTACTTAGATCTAAATTTGAATCTGCAAATTTAGTACCTGATTGGATTTAATCACTCCTGCCAAACCTCCCTCTCATCCAGCTCCCTGCTCCCAGCTCCTCCCCGTGAAGCTTAGAGAATGTGAGTGCACACACCAGAAAAAGTCAGAAATAAAATGTGCCCATACTGATACAGGAACTTTAGTCCACAAGGACAGGACAAACTCCGGAATTTGCCTGCACTCGAGAAGCTCGGCTTACAATTTACTTTCAAGATCGAGGCTGCCAGCACCTTAACTCACTGACCTCATTATGACGATCTGCTCTCTGCTGTTCTGAATAGGTTGTGGTCCAAGCTGGTTTGCTTTTCAGAACTCTTCCAAGTCTGCCTCAAGTAAAGACTGAAGGAGCTATTAAAAAGGAATGGGGTGGGGAGAATGTGTCAGCTGATGCTTTCTCTTAGTTTCTGAGTGATTGCCTTTATGAAACAGAAGAAGAAATGGAAACTGAAGCTTGTTAACATCAAGGTGAGGAAAAGGAAACAAGGTTGAAATCTATCATGACTCAGTAGAAGCAACTTCTTTAAAATCATGACTCTGAGAACTTTCCTGGCAGTCCGGTGGTTAAGACTCCCGCTTCCACTCGGGGGAGCGGAGCACCATGGGGGTGGGGGTTGGGGTGGTGCAGATTCCATGCCATCATGTCAATGTATAGCAAAATGAATACAGTATTGTAAAGCAAAACAAACTAAAAAATAAAAATCAATTAAAAAAAAGTAGTGATATGCAATTTGCTTTATTCTAGATGTGAATAGCATCTAATTAGCCAGAGACTCAATAAAGTTGGAAATATTTTAACATTTCAATGGTAGTGGGTAGTATAGGTCTTAGTTCTCCATCAGAACATAATTCTACAAATTCCTGTTAGACTTGTAAAATTACTAACTTTTTTCAAGAAATAAGGACTTATAACTGAAGTTTTCTTAGGCTTGTTTATAATGTCATATATCATGTTTCAGATAGGAAAATTTTATCTTAATATAGTCCTCAGATATTCAGTCACATTCACTGTGTTAAACAGAGTTATGAATACTAGTGTAATAATTGCTTTGATAAGAGGGTTAGGTTAATATTCTAAAGCACAGTATATTTGTGAGAGTAATTATAAATCAATTATGGGATCTGCTTTTGTCACTAATCATTTAGAAATCCATTAACAGAAGGTTCTGTGAATAGCTGAAATACTATGCATGTCACTTTATGTTTGGGTACTATAAATATAGGATTAAAAAGGCTTTATGAACATTTAACTACATTTTAACTAACACCCTGCAGTCCATTTTCTATCAGTAAAATGCCTAGGAGTTTACACTTGCACAGTTTCAAGAAATCCAGATGGACCACATTACCGTTTGGCTCTTGTGCAGTTTGAAAACATGACCTTGTTTCTCACAAAAACATACAATTTTATAGTAGTGTTAAGTGCTGTAATATCTCTATGCTTTTAACTTAATTTGAACTATTCTATTTTGTTGTTATATGAAAACTGTTATGACTCACAATGATATTGGCCAATTTGCCAGTAATGGGACCTAACATAGACATAAAATCAATAGCATCATGATGCCATCTTAGGTATGTAAAGTTGGTTTTTTGATACACCATTAAACATACATGGACATTCATTTGTTTTCCTGGTAGTGGTAACAGATTTGACTCAACCATTCACATTGTATTTTCCAGTCCTTCATATGACCTTTGGTTTTCACCTGCATTTTAGTTGTCAGAGTTCTCCAATATAGTAAACTCAGATATATTGAAGAAATAAAATTTATTTTCAGTTCACTAGCCCCTACCTTCTCTATGTTTACCTCTCTTGCTTACTCAACCTTTAGATATTCTCTCAAGAGATGCTCTCAGGAGAGGAGCTAATGATTTCCCTTACATTTCAGCATAGAAACAAAAAGCAATTTAACTTCCCCAATGATATTTTCTTCTCTTGGTAGTTGAAAAATCTATTCAAGTAAAGGACACAACCTCTATAATACTGGATAAAAATAAGATTGTTTTAAAGTCAGCTTGGAAGGAAGCATGAATCTTTTCATTATCCTAACATGGATGATACGTGGAAAGGCTTATCTCTAAGTTTGCTAGGAACAGATCCAGGTCAGGTCTGTTATCCTGGCATAAGTACAAATTGAATTTCATTCCACTCTCAAAAAAAAATTCCCAATTTGGATTTTAAACTATATGGTTGTTTAGTCCTATAAAAGACCTTGCCCAGAGAGGGATTCAGATTTTGCCCTCAATAGGATATAGTGAAGAATATATGCATGAATGGACAGATTAATTGACGTGCATATTTTTTGAGTTCTTTTCAAATACTTAATAATCCTACAATCATGGATCTTAAGTTACATTACATTTCTTTGCTTAAGTCTTTCCTAATCTTTTATTGCACTAAGTGAAAGGAAGGGTAGATTCAATGTCATACATCTGAAAAGGCAAAGTCAGCATACATTTCCTGGTAAAATATTCAATATCTAATACCCGCTTCAAATCTTTGTAGGTGAGATGAGTACAGAGATGACTGCCAAAAAGTCTGTGTTTGGCTCAAGATCCAAGATCCAGTATAAAACTAAAAATTTCAGGTGTTCAACAAGCCTGAAAGGCTTTATCTGTTTGAAAGAAATTGATTGATATTACATTTGTCATTATTAAAAAATATATTTTTAAAAGTACATCAGAAACAAATAAATCCCATTAATAAAATCCATGGAGGACTGAAATGGTTCAGAAATTCTGCAATGGAATATCCTTTCAAAGTGTGTGCTGTTTGGTCACTGGTTCTAATTACATGATACACTGGTTCTAATTCATGATACAAGTCACGTTTTTGCTGAAAATCCATGACATAGCCACCATGCCAGAACCTGACAATCTCCAAAGCCTATTCAAACAACACCAGGGCAGTAGAAAGATCATCTTGTCACACACTTTAGTTAGGTCCAACATCTCACACTAGTCTATAATAAAACTTGTGAAACTCTTGTGCTGCCATTTCATAAGTCCTCAATTTTCAGATATTACTCTTTACATGAATACAACTAATTATGTAATGTGATATGCATTTGTAATTGAGAAAAAATCAGGTAGAGAAAAGGTTTAATTAACTTTTGTTTAAATTTCATGACAAGGTAAATCCTGAAAGCATCACAATAATTTTATAGAAAATAATATACATTGTTAAATAAAGCAAGATGAGTGAAAAGGTATACATTTCCATTTAGATCCACATCAGCAATAAACATCTCAACCATGAAAATGATTATGAGTAATAAGTATTTATCTGTATATCCATACGGAGAAGGCAATGGCAACCCACTCCAGTACTCTTGCCTGGAAAATGGCATGGATGGAGGAGCCTGGTAGGCTGCGGTCCATGGGGTCGCTAAGAATCAAGCACGACTGAGAGACTTCACTTTTCACTTACATGCATTGAAGAAGGAAATGGCAACCCACTCCAGTGTTCTTGCCTGGAGAATCCCAGGGACGGGGAGCCTGATGGGCTGCCGTCTATGGGGTCGCACAGAGTCGGTCACAACTGAAGTGACTTAGCAGTATACCCATTATAAATACATCTAAGTTGTTGACAAAGAAACAAAATACCCTGAGCCAGATCTAGTTATTTATTTTTTAAATAACATTTAATATATACTTTAAAATGGGTGCTTTTACATATTTTTTAAAAATCAATTACTCTTTGGTAAGATATATTTCTTACACTTCTCACCATTCTTGTACTTGATTCATTTCTGTACTCAGTCAAAACTCAGCATGATACTTTTCTTTCTTCTCTTTTTTTCTTTAACTTTATAAGCTGAAAAATTTTTTTAATTTACTTTCCTATACTTTCTTACAAGTAAGGAAGCTGGGACGCTCAAATCAACTTTCCCATAGATCCTTAGCATCAAAATTCTGGATGTGTCTTTGGTTCTAGTAACTGATAAACTCAGATTAGCTTCGGAAGAAAGAGGTGAGGTATTTCTGTTTCTAGTTGTGTCTTTGGAGATGTAAGTGGTGGTTACACGGGTGGACCCAGCATTCCAAGTCAGAGATTGCTGTCGTTGCCTGCATGTTAGCAACCTGAGCTTGAGGAGCCCTGGACGGTGATTATGAACTGACTGTTGTGATGGCAGTCTCCTGACTCTAGCCCTCCAGTCATTCCATGATATGGTAAGGGAAGATTTAATTCTCTACAATCATTTTGTTGTTGTTTGAAATAAATAGAAAGATATCTATTTTCTGTCCTGCCACTGCACCTTTTAGAGATCCCTTTTCTATACTGAAAAGGCAAGCTACTTTTAGCAGACATTCGTTAAGGAGAAATCATCAGAATTATCACTCTTAGTTATAAACATGTAAATTAAACTAGACTCCTTGTCCTATGAAAAAAAGTGACAGAACATTTTAGATAGCCAACCCAGCTCCCATATCCATCATTAGAGAAATACAAGTGCTTTTAAGTTGGAGGTAAATGAGCTGAAAGGTCAAAAGCATTCTAAGAAGAGGATCAATGGCTAACCTGTTTCATGGATTTATATATCCCCAACTAGTATCTGTTGGTAGGAAAAGGAAAGAATATCAAGAAGCACACTCCCAGACAAATGAAATTCACTGTGATGGGATAAAGAGTCTAGATATAGAATTCAGAATGAGAAGGCCCATTATGAAGCAATGATGTTGAGATTATCTCCCTGTACCCTGAGTCCAACAGACACTCTAACTGGCGCATATGCTCTGAGAGCAATGGCTAACGTCAATTGAACAATATGAGATTCATTTCTACCACTAAGGGTGTTGATGTACAAGGGCTCCCATGTACCGGGCTTTTTGGTGCAGATAGAGAAATGAGGTATGTGTGTTTAATAGAGAGATTAGCTTTCTATTAATCTAGCTAGTTGTTACTGGAGCCAGGTTTCTCATGACCATATTTAAACCCTAAGTTGTGGATTACTTCCTGTTGGTTTCATGATTGGTTTCTTTATTTGGAGAATCAGGAGAATTATTTTCTCCCAAACTCTCTCCTTAGAATTCTTGTCTGTGAAGGATTCTAATGCTTCAGTGAAATACTTATATTGATGACAGCCTAATTATAGTCCATGTGACTTCTTTCAAACCACAGCCGAGGTCTTATATTGGTCTCCAACCTACAGTGTCTTCTCAGCATTGAATAATTCTAACAGATTCGTCATGCCCTGGTTAAAGGATTTCAGTGGTTTCTGCCATCCTGGTATGTGAAAAATAGCATTCTAGAATGCAGGATTAAAGTGTTTATGAAAAAGTACTTGCAACGTAATAATATATAGATTAACAGCAATTTACCCTAAAGGGTTAATGATACAAATGTCCATTTCATTTCCAGTATACTGGCAGCAGTAATCACTGATTTGTCTCTCTAATGACATTAGGAGAACCAGAAGCATGAAGTCCTTCTCCCCTCAAAGAGAAAAACCTACTGTCCCATGTTGCACGTGCTGTGCTGTCTATTCAGTCATGTCTAACTCTTTGAGACCCTATGAATTGTAGCCCACCAGGCTCCTCTCTCCATGGGATTCTCCAGGCTAGAATACTGGAGTGGATTGCCATGCCCTTTTCTAGGGGATCTTCCCATCCCAGGGATCAAATTCACATCTCTTATATTTCCTGCATTGGCAGGCAGGTTCTTTACCACTAGTGCCACCTGGGAAGCCCATATGTGGTACAGTCTGGAGATAAAGAGCTACTGCCTCATAGCCTCCTAGAGAGAGGTCATGAAGCCAACCATTCACTAGTTCCACATGTCCTAAGAAAGGTCAGTAGCTCTAGTAGGGGTTATTCAATGATGTGTTCTTTTATTTAAAAAAGGAGGCCTCTCTTGACATGTAAGATAGTGTCACACATGGCAAATGACTAAGCTTAAGACTATAGTAGAGATGCACACAAACAACATGAGTGCAAAAAATACAATGAGGAAGACAGCTTATCCTCCCCTGGACAGAGACTTACTACATCTCTTACTGTTACATTCATATGTTGACTATGTTTTCACCAATAAGCTTGCAGTAAGGCACACTGGGATAGACCAAAAATTTCAAGCCATATTTCATATACGAGAAATAAAAGGCCTCTGTAATACTTGCATCCAAGTCATTATCCATATATTCGACAAACTGTTTTCCACACATTCCATACATCCGTGAATTTGGTCCTGTTCATACCCAAACGTCAAATCAGCAAGTATTAGTTCATTCTGAAAACACAATCACTTGTTATCATCATTAACTTATTCTTTAGAGACAACAGTACATAGGAATTCCCTCTGCTGTTAGGAAGCTCATATTCAAGTGGAAGGGAGAGAGAGAAATGCAAGGACACCACTACAATTCAATAAAACACACGCGGCTCTACAAGCACAGGCAAGGTGAAGAAACACGGATAGGTAGGATTGTAAGTCTTATTGAGGCAAGTCAGCAGGGATGGCAGATAATAGTCTACATGCTTTCAAACAGACCATGCCTTCTTAAGACTGTATGCTACTTAAAAGACAGTTTCTTCTTCCCTCTATCTTTCTCATTGATAATGGCCAGGAAGGCCTTGTGGAGACTGCAAAGTCACAGGACAGAGGCAGCTTGGAACTCTGAGTCTACTTGAAGAAGAGGTCTTGGCAGGATTGAGAAATAAACTCTGTCTTGTCAAGCCACTGAGGCTTTCATGTGTCTGCTTTGGCAGCTAACATTTCCTATCTTGGCTATATCAGAGAAAAATAATTAGGTCAACTTAGTGAAATATACAGCTTGGAACTGAGAATAAAAAATTGTCTAAGATTTTTGACAGGTGAGTCATAGACTGTAGTATCAAGTAGCATAGTCATAGAAGAGAGTATATATGTATATGAAGACACACAGTTCTGAAACATTCTACAATACTCTAAAATTTGATAATCATAAATTGATAGGATAGGAGAGATAAGCAAAATTTTCTACATCATTAAAAAGAAATTTAAAAATCTTATGGTCAAAAATCAGGCACTGATTTTTGAAGGGAGTCAAAACCATGGCCTGGTTTGTGTTTCTTAAAAAGGTTAATCTGGTGGCAGAATGAAGAATATTATAAAAGTAGTTTGACAGATAAGTTAAAAAATCTTTTACATTAGTCTGGGGAGAAAATAAGACATTGAACAAAAGCAGAGACACAGAAGTTAAAAAGTTTTAATCTAATGATGATTAACAAGGCATTTTGAAGGGGTTAGGTAATTGATTATAAATAGGAGGATTAGTGAAGGGAGAGTTAGGGTTTAGCTCCTAATTTCTAGCATCTGTACAGATAAACACACCATTAACTGAGCAGTTATATAGAAAAGATTTGGAAGTAAAATAAGAGTATGACATATTGAGTTTTCAAATTTTTAGCAAACAGGTCAAAACTCAAAGGCTACCCAAAGCCTAGAAATGAAGACTTCTCACGACATTGTGAACATAGTAAGTTCTCAGTATGCATGCTTTCCTTTGTTTCTTTAATTGAATGATACCTATATCAAGGGTTGGAAATTGAGGAACTAGACAAATGATTAGAAAGTATCATTTGTTCTTAAACCTAAATAGCAAAGTTTTCAATAGTGTAGCACCAAGGGAAAGCATACAAATGCTTTAAGAAGATTTGATATTTCCAAAGAAACTCTGAAAGAATGACAACCATGTCCTGTTTGACTATGGTCCAGTCTCAGCAACAGAATCCTTTTGCTGCAGAACTGTTTCCACATATATCTGAAAATTAGCTAGAAAAGAAAATATCATTATTTCCTGAAAGTTTATAAGAGAGGGAAGAGGATGAAGCAGAGCATAGGGAGGAATTAAAAAAAAAAAAAAAACACAAGATTTTCTATAAAGTCTTACGAAATATTCTCCATTGCGATATTTGAGATGATTGACAGAAAGGAAAAATAAATTAAAGAAAATAAAATGGACTGCAGCCTACCAGGCTCCTCCACCCATGGGATTTTCCAGGCAAGAGTACTGGAGTCGGGTGCCATTGCCTTCTCCGAAAAAAGTGAATTAGCTTCTACCAAACCTAACATTTCCCAAGTCCACACATACAACGTACTTTATTAAGCTACATGCCAGTTGAATGGAT
The DNA here is from genome assembly GCA_006408695.1 of Aepyceros melampus. Lineage (NCBI taxonomy): Eukaryota > Metazoa > Chordata > Mammalia > Artiodactyla > Bovidae > Aepyceros > Aepyceros melampus. The sequence goes on along the minus strand of SJXQ01010866.1, from coordinate 116,502 downwards.
GCTTCCTGGTGGCAATTTCACTATTTACAAGGTTTTAACGTCATCCTGGAGAAGGCAATGGCACCCCACTCCAGTACTCTTGCCTGGAAAATCCCATGGGCGGAGGAGCCTGGTAGGCTACACTTCAAGGGGTCACGAAGAGTCGGACATGACTGAGCGACTTCCCTTTCACTTTTCAGTTTCATGCACTGGAGAAGGAAATGGCAACACACTCCAGTGTTCTTGCCTGAGAATCCCAGGGACGGGGGAGCCTGGTGGGCTGCCATCTGTGGGGTCGCACAGAGTCGGACAAGACTGAAGCGACTTAGCAGCAGTAGCAGCAACGTCATCCTGGTTGTCTAGAACTTGTTAATATTACTAAAGCTTTTCCCCAAGAGGGTTGACATAGCACAGCTGTCAAAAATATACCCACTGAGTTTAAATAATCAGTATGACATTTTACAAATGAGTAAAAGCCAAGAGACTCAAAGTCCGGAAAACTCATCCAGAACTAACATTCTTCATTTCCTCAAGGCCTTAAAAGCAAAAGGAATAAAAATGTCCACGTTCCTGGTGAGATTCTTGAAGTTGTCTCCGCCTAGTTTTCTGTAACTAATTAACTTTTAAAAATAAGTTTTTGCGAAGCTAATATAAAGCAGGCTTCTCAAATGGTCAAAATCTTGGACTGCATATACCTGGCATGGGTTGTTTTTCTGTGTGACCTAAGAAGTTGCTTTCAATTTCCTCATGCACCAAAAGATGACCAAAACACTCATTTACCCCTAAAACTCGGGTGGAACTCAGTTAACAAATTAAAAAAAACTTAATCTGAAAATTATAAAAGTACTTCATAAAACTGTCAGTTATACTTTCAGAGCTTTATTTTTTTCTTTCTCAAGGGCATTTGCACTAAACTAGATATAACATGGGCTTCCCAGGCAGCTCCGTGGTAAAGAATCTGCATCCCAATGCAGAAGACATGAATTCAATACTTGGATTGGGAAGGTCCCCCCTGGAGAAGGAAATGGCAACCCACTTCAGAATTTTTGCCTGGAAAATCTCATTCTCAGAGGAGACTGGTAGACTGTAGTTCATGGCATCACAAAGAGTTGGACAGGATTTAGCCACTAAACACATGTATAATTAAATTGTTATGCTTCTTCTTATGTGCAACCAGATGTATAGTAAACACTTGGAACTAAGGAGTAAATTTTTATTAATGTATATCACTCAAGACAAAAAAGGATATTCATCACAAAAGTAGCTATAGGAAATGAAGGAAATATTACATGATTATCCATATTGTGATGGTGGTTTACTTGCTAAGTTGTCTCTGACTCTTGCAACCCCAAGGACTATAGTCCACCAGGCTCCTCTGTCCATGGAATTTCCCAGGCAAGAATACTGCAGTGGGTTGCTATTTCCTTTTCCAGGGGATCTTCCCAACCCAGGGATCAAACTCTTATCTCCTGCATTGTGGGTGGATTCTTTACCTCTGAGCCACCTGGGAAGCCCCATTCATATTGAGAAATATTTATTTACAATGGTAATAATAAAGGCCACTTTTACTGATTCTAAAACACATGATTTTAATATCTCTGGGATTAAGATACATTTTACAATTGAGGGTAATTCACAGTTTGTTGATAGTGGTGGTTTTTTGTACATGAAATAATATCTTGATTAAAATATATAAATGTGTTTGAATAATGCTTTCAAAGTGTCTTTTTTGTGAACTCAAACTGAATCCTACTCACTCAGCAAAATGAAGACTGTTTTTTTTTTTTCCCCTGTATTTTAGAAATACAGAAATTCAAGATCAGAGCTATTAAGAGCAACTGTATATCAGGTCATGCCTTCCAGAAGAGATGCCAAGATGGAATTAGACATGAAAGAGAAATAACAGGGGAAGAGGCAGGAAAACGCAGGAGAAAAGACTTCAGATCCTGATGCTGATCTGACTCCTGTGGAAGGAGAAAGAGGATTAAGAAGGATAGTTTTGAAAGAGCCTATTCCTGCTCAGAGAAGACAATGGCACCCCGCTCCAGTACTCTTGCCTAGAAAATCCCATGGACGGAGGAGCCTGGTGGGCTGCAGTCCATGGGGTTGTGAAGAGTCAGACACAACTGAGCAACTTCACTTTCACTTTTCACTTTCATGCATTGGAGACAGAAATGGCAGCCCACTCCAGTGTTCTTGCCTGGAGAATCCCAGGGATGGGGGAGCCTCGTGGGCTGCTGTTGATGGAGTCGCACAGAGTCGGACATGACTGAAGAGACTTAGCAGCAGCAGCAGCAGCAGCAGCATTCCTGCTGCTAGGATGGTGGGGAGTCATGAGGCTAAGTCTCCTGTTGGAGGAGTTCCCGTCTCACAATAATGGGCCTGCCATTGTACATTACCATTACCATGTTCAGTTACCAGCTGAGAGCTATCTGGGAAGAGTATGGACTTGGCATGAGGATGGTGGGGAATCCACCACCATCAGTAGGTGGGACCTTCAGTCAACTGTGCTTCCCCTAGACAGAAATCTTAGCTGTGGATTTTCATGGGCACCACACATGGTTTGGGCAACAAAGCTCATAAAAATTGAAAATATTTCCTTTCTATTAGGAGATCTGTTTATTTCTAAGAAAAATTTATTAATAAATTGTATTTTTATAGCACATATGAGTTTTATTTCACATATGTTGTAAGTTTACCAGTATGGGTGGGGAATCAAATAATTTAGTCTCATAAAAGCACATATAAAAATTTTTCTCCATGTTTTCGAATATACACTTGAGTATTTATTTGCATATTTTATCCACGAAACAAAAGTCTCTCATATATTAATCAGCAGTAATGTGAAATGTAAAGAACACCCACTAAAGACTCAGGAAACCTAGTATTTGTCATTTTTCTTTTTGGGAACACACACACACTCTCTCTCTCTCTCTTTCTGTTCACCTCCTACACCCCCACCCCCACCTCCAACCCCACCCCCACCCCCTAAATTGTCTTTGAC
>SJXQ01010866.1:59968-113296 GCA_006408695.1 Aepyceros melampus | reverse complement strand
ACCCCCACCCCCTAAGTTGTCTCTGACTCTTGCAACCCCAGGGACTATAGTCCACCAGGCACCTCTGTCCATGGGATTTCCCAGGCAAGAATACTGGGGTGGGTTGCCATTTCCTTCTCCAGGAGATCTTCCCAATCCAGGGATCAAACTCTTATCTCCTGCATTGTGGGTGGATTCTTTACTGCTGAGCCACCCGGGAAGCCCTATTCATATTGAGAAAGATTTACTTATAATGTTAATAATAAAGGTCACTTTCACTGATTCTAAAACACATGATTTTAATATCCCTTTTCTTTCTTTCTCTCTCTCCTAATGACCTCTGGCAAACCATTCAACCTCTCTGTTATAATTTCCTGACAAATAAAATGAATATTAGCATTTGAAGCAGTTATCCTGTGAAAATATGTCCAATCAATCGACTAAAGTTTACAGATAATTCTAGATCATGATTAATAACACTATGGAATTCTGAATTCTGCAGAAGATGAAGAAATTGGACCAGCTTAACAGAACACAGCAGGCTGATTCTGTTATTTCCAATGCAAGCCAGATCAGTGGTTTCTAAAGCAAACTCGAGCTATGCTCATATTCTAACGACTCATCTACTAGTGGCACTACCTACCAGTAATACTGGATTGCACAGACTGTTATGTTTCAGAAAGGGAAATATGCCTATAATATGTGGTTTTGAAAATATATGTATAAAATGTGAAATAATAAAAACTGATCCAAAGAACACGGTTTCTTATGGTTTCAAGATGGTTTTTTGGAAAAGTCCATTAATTTTTTAAGGTAGCTGTATTGACTAAGGCAAAAAGTACATTGAGTAAAAGAACAATAGAAAACAGCTGAAAAGAAGGAACAGATTGAAAGTTTCATTGTGTCTCTAAATTCTGGTTTAAAGATCATATCTTTTGAACATGCTTTCATAATTTGTAAATGAATTAGCCAATGTTACGATGAGGTGATCAATAAAATGAAATTATATTTCAAATAAAATATTTTTAAATTGTGGTTTATATGTACATTATACAGACTGTCTTTCTTGAATAATAGGGTAATATAATTGAAATAAATAGTGAAATGGAACTGACTTACTACTTGAAATACTTATTAAAATGGGTATCAATTTGGTGGCAGTAACCAAGTTATAAGGCTATGGATTTAGATAACTTCTTTTCCGTCTTAGAAAAATGATAAATAAAATTGTAGATGCCCTAAAGTTTAATAAGATGAAAGTGAGATATAAACATGTTATTAAAGGAATAAAATTAAAAGCCATGGGAGAAAGCAGTTAGATGTTTGCCATTGAATATTAAACATTTAATATGATTTTTTAAAATATTTATCAACTTCATTAAGGTATAATTCACATATAAAAATCATCTTTTTACATAAATGCAGACAAAACTATAATTCAAAAAGATATGCACCCTATGTTCATAGCAGCACTATCTCAATAGCCAAGAAATGGAAACAATCTAAATGCCCATTGACAGATGAATGGATAAAGATGTGATATACATACACAATGGAATATTACTCAGACATCAAGAACAATGAGATAATACCATGTGCACAGCACAAATGCACAACAGATACCATGTGCACAACACTAGATATTACCATAGTCAATGAAGTCAGAAAAAGAAAGGCAAATACCATACGATATCACTTATATGTGGAATCTAAAATACAACTCCAATTCACGTATCTACAAAACATATACAGACTCACAGACTATAGAGAACAGACTGGCTGCCAAGAGGGAGTGAGATGGGAGTGGATGGTTAGGAGGTTGGGATTAGCAGATGCAAACCATTATACAAACGACGGATAAAAAACAAGGTCCTACAGTAGAGTACAGGGTGCTATATTCAATATCCTGTGATAACCATAATGTAAACTAATACAAAAAAGGATGAATATATGTGTATAACTAAATTACTTTGCATTAATTAACACAATATTGCAAATCGACTCTAGTTTAATAAAATATGTTTTATCACCATTTTAAGTATATGAATCTATGAGTTTTGAAAAAGTATTAAAAAAATACTAACCACGATCATGACATGGAAATTTCTTTCATCCCAACGAAGCCTCCTCATGGCTCTTTTCAGTCACCACAGTTTTCCTATTCTCAGGCAAATACCCATCTGCTTCTTAAAATAACACCATAGTTTTGCCTTTTGTAGAATTTCTTACAAATCAATATAGAATATAACCATTTTGTCTGGCTTTTTTCACTTTAATGCAATTATATTGAAATTTATTTATGCTAATACCAATTTATTCTTTCAATTCCTGAGTACTATTCCACTGTAGGGAATATATCATATTTTTTTTATCCTCTCCCCAATTGAGGGACATCTGCATTGCTTTTAGTGTTTGTTTATCAGGGGCAAAGCTGATATGAGCATTCAATAATAATTCTTTTAGTTCAGTCGCTCAGTCATGTCCAACTCTTTATGACCCCATGGACTGTAGCATGCCAGGCCTCCCTATCCATTACCACATCCTGGAGTTTCCTCAAACTCATGTTCATTGAGTCAGTGATGCCATCTAACCATCTCTTTCTCTGTTGTCCCCTTCTTCTCCTGCCTTCAATCTTTCCCAGCATCAGGGTCTTTTCAAGTAAGTCAATTCTTTGCATAAGGTGGCCACAGTATTGGAGTTTCAGCTTCAGCATCAGTCCTTCCAGGGATATTCAGGATTGATTTCCTTTAGGATTGACTGGTTGAATTTCCTAGCGGTCCAAGGGACTCTCAAGAGTCTCTTCCAATGCCATAGTTCAAAAGCATCAATTCTTTGGCACTCAGCTTTCTTTATTGTCCAATTCTCACATCCATACATGATTACTGGAAAAATCATAGCTTTGACTAGATGGACCTTTGTTGGCAATGTTTCTACTTTTTAATATGCTATCTAGGTTAGTCATAACTTTCTTCCAAGGAGTAAGCGTCTTTTAATTTCATGGCTGCAATCACCACATGCAGTGATTTTGGAGCCCTGAAAAATAAAGTCTTTCTGTTTCCACTGTTTCCCCATCTATTTGCCATGAAGGATGGGACCAGATGCCATGATCTTAGTTTTCTGAATGTTGAATTTTAAGCCAGTTTTTTCACTCTCCTCTTTCACTTTCATCAAGAGGCTCTTTAGTTCTTCTTCACTTTCTGCCATAAGGGTGTCATCTGCATATCTGAGGTGACTGATATTTCTCCCGACAACCTTGATTCCAGCTTGTGCTTCTTCCAGCCCAGCGTTTCTCATGATGTACTCTGCATAGAAGTTAAATAAGCAGGGTGACAATATACAGCCTTGACGTACTCCTTTTCCTATTTGGAACCAGTCTGTTGTGAACCAGTCTGTTGTTCCACGTCCAGGTCTAACTGTTGCTTCCTGACCTGCATACAGGTTTCTCAGGAGGCAGGTCATGTGGTCTGGTATTCCCATCTCTTTCAGGATTTTCCACAGTTTGTTGTGATCCACACAGTCAAAAAGGTTTGGTATAGTCAATAAAGCAAAAGTAGATATTTTTATGGAACCCTCTTGCTTTTTTTGATGATCCAGCAGATGTTGGCAATTTGATATCTGGTTCCTCTGCCTTTTCTAAATCCAGCTTGAACAACTGGAAGTTAATGGTTCATGTGCTGTTGAAGTAATTCTTTGTGTGAATATATATATTTCCTTTTTAGTAAATAGCTAGGAAAAGATTTTTAGGTTACAAAATAATTGTATACTCATCTGCATAAGAAATTGATAAATTATTTTCCTAAATAGCAGTCTCATATTATATGCCTACCAGTATTATATGAAATTTTCAATGGCTCCACCACAATGATACTATCAATCTGGTTGTAATTTAAGCAGTTCTAGTGCATTTGAAATAATTTGTATGGTCTTAACATGGAACAACAGACTGGTTCCAAATAGGAAAAGGAGTATGTCAAGGCTGTATATTGTCACCCTGCTTATTTAACTTCTATGCAGAGTACATCATGAGAAATGCTGGGCTGGAAGAAGCACAAGCTGAAATCAAGAATGCCGGGAGAAATATCAATGACCTCAGATATGCAGATGATACCCCCTTATGGCTGAAAGTGAAGAGGAATTAAAAAGCCTCTTGATGAAAATGAAAATGGAGAGTGAAAAAGTTGGCTTAAAGCTCAACATTCAGAAAACTAAGATCATGGCATCTGGTCCCATCACTTTATGGAAAATAAATGGGGAAACAGTGTCAGACTTTATTTTTTGGTGCTCCAAAATCACTGCAAATGGTGATTGCAGCCATGAAATTAAAGATGCTTACTCCTTGGAAGGAAGGTTATGACCAACCTAGATAGCATATTCAAAAGCAGAGACATTACTTTGCCAACAAAGGTCCATCTAGTCAAGGCTATGGTTTTTCCTGTGGTCATGTATGGATGTGAGAGTTGGACTGTGAAGAAAGCTGAGCGCCGAAGAATTGATGCCTTTGAACTGTGGTGTTGGAGAAGACTCTTGAGAGTCCCTTGGACTGCAAGGAGATCCAGTCAGTCCATCCTAAAGGAGATCATCCCTGGGTGTTCTTTGGAAGAAATGATACTGAAGCTGAAACCCCAGTACTTTGGCCACCTCATGTGAAGAGTTGACTCATTGGAAAAGACTCTGATGCTGGGAGGGATTGGGGGCAGGAGGAGAAAGGGACAACCGAGGATGAGATGGCTGGATGGCATCACGGACTCAGTGGACGTGAGTCTGAGTGAACTCCAGGAGTTGGTGATGGACAGGGAGGCCTGAAGTGCTGCGATTCATGGGGTCACAAAGAGTCAGACATGACTGAGTAACTGAAATGAACTGAACTAAACTGAATAATAATGAATGATGTTGAAAATTTTTTCATATGTTTATTTGCCATGTGAATATCTTTTGTTTTTAAAGTGTCTGTTCAAGAGTTTGCCAGTGGCCTAGTGGTAGGATTCTGAGCTTACACTGCAGCCTAGGTTCAGTCCCTGTTGGGGATGATCCTACAAACTGTGCGGTGTGGCACAAAAAATAGTATAAGAAAATAGTGTTTGCTCAGTCTTTTGTCATTTTTAAGACAAAACTTGGTATTTTTGTCTTACTATATATCATTTAAGAGTATATTATGATTGTCTTTTAAAGTTATATGTTTTGTAATATGTGTTAATGTGAATGGCTTGTGATTATTGTCTTTATTGGGTATATTTCAAACCACAAATGCTTTAATTTTGATTAAACTTTTATTTATCATTTAAAAAATCTTATGATTTATGTTATTTGTGTTGTGTTTAGGAAATCCTTGTCAATCCAAAGTAGCAAACATCTTCACCCATGTTGTCTTCTAGAAAATATGTATTTTTAGCTCTTAGTTTACATTCTATAATTTCCCTGGTGGCTCAGATCGTAAAGAACCTGCCTGCATGCAACAGACCCAGATTCAATCCTTAGGTCTATGATTGATTTCACATATAAAACATTTTTGGTATATCTGAAATTTTAGTACATGGATAACCAAATGTCTTCACAAAGCTTACTAAAAGATGATTTTTAGTAAACTTCTCATTTTATAACAGTTTCAAGTGTATAAAAATTATATTTCTGTACACTACAGAAAGTGCCTGTATATTCCACATCTAGTTTTCCTTATTGCTAACATCTTATACGAGTATGGTACACATGTAACAATTAAAAACACAATAACCATATGCTATCCCATCACTTCATGGGAAACAGACAGGGAAACAGTGGAAACAGTGTCAGACTTTATTTTTCTGGGCTCCAAAATCACTGCAGATGGTGACTGCAGCCATGAAATTAAAAGACACTTACTCCTTGGAAGAAAAGTTATGACCAACCTAGATAGCATATTCAAAAGCAGAGATATTACTTTGCCGACTAAGGTCCGTCTACTCAAGCATATGGTTTCTCCAGTAGTCATGTATGGATGTGAGAGCTGGACTGTGAAGAAGGTTGAGTGCCGAAGAATTGATGCTTTTGAACTGTGGTGTTGGAGAAGACTCTTGAGAGTTCCTTGGACTGCAAGGAGGTCCAACCAGTCCATTCTGAAGGAGATCGGCCCTGGGATTTCTTTGGAAGGAATGATACTGAAGCTGAAACTCCAGTACTTGGCCACCTCATGCGAAGAGTTGACTCATTGGAAAAGACCCTGATGCTGGGAGGGATTGGGGGCAGGAGGAGAAGGGGATGACCGAGGATGAGATGGCTGGATGGCGTCACTGACTCCATGGGTGTGAGTCTGGGTGAACCCCGGGAGTTGGTGATGGACAGGGAGGCCTGGCATGCTACAATTCATGGGGTCGCAAAGAGTTGGACACTACTGAGTGACTGAACTGAAACTGAACTTATTACTAACAAAATTCCATACTGTATTCAGCTGTAGTCAAGTTACTATGAGTTTCTTAATCTGTTCCAGGCCCACCCAGGTTAACATGCTACGTTTAGGTGTCTTGTCACCTTAGGCTCCACTTGACTGTGACTGCTTCTCACACATTCCTTATTTTTGAAGACTTTGACAACTTTGAGGATTTTCAGTCAGGTATTTTGTAGGATGCTCCTTAGTTGGTATTTGTCTGATGTCCTTTTCAGAATTAGATTGAAGTTTTATGGTAAAGTGTCTTTCTCATCATATCACATCATATCAAGTGTACATACTATCAATGTGACTTCTAGTTCATGTTAGATTTGATGACCTGGTTTGAGATAACTTTTGCCAGGTTACTCCACTGCAAAGTTATTTTTTTCCCCTCCTTTGCCATACCATACTCTTTGGAAGAAAGTCACTATGTGAAGCATACATTTCAAGAGCGGGTGGATGCACTTACTCCCTTAAGAATATTGAGATAAATTATTTGGAATTCTTCCCCATAGTTGATTTACTTATCATTTATTTACATGAGTATGAATCTAGGCATATTTATTTCATTGTTCCTGTTGTTTTTTAGTCACTAAGTCGTGTCTGACTCTGAAAACCCATGGACTGTAGTACACGAGGCTCCTCTGTCCATGGAATTTTCCAGGCAAGAATACGAAAGTGGATTGCCACTTTCTTCTCCAGGGAATATTCCTGACCCAGGAAGTGAACCTATGTCTCCTTCATTTTAGGTGGATCCTTACTGCTAAGGCACCAGGAAGCCCTATTTATTTGATACTTTGGTTTATACCCCAATAATATTTTTTTTCCTCTATTTGTTTCAACTTTGGTCATTGGGGATCTCCTTCTATTGGTTGATATATCCTTTTGACATTCCCCATCTTTTAAGAAGTTGTCACTTTCTTACTTTATGGCACTGCAAGATGTTCTAGGTTCATTCTGCTTTATTCTTTTATAATCCTGGAATCAGGAATTTTACCAAAGAGCCTAATATCTTTTTTTTATTAAGGAATGAAATTACAAATTTCTAGCTTCTAAATGTGATCAGTGCTAATGTATGTCATTGATTCTTGACTCCCTAAGCTGATAGAGCAAAGAGATATATGTTTATGCTAGCCTATGCACATATACATATTTATAAATATTTATATTTATAACATGAACAAAAAGCAGACTTGTTTTTGTTCATGATTAAAGTCACAGAAGAAAATTTTGAACCAGGATACAGTGTTGAGACCACAGCTTCATGACCTTTTCCTAAAAACTTCCTCATGTTAATACAGAGCTATTGACCTGTGGTTGGTTATTAGAGGAGGCTATTTACTAAATGTAAATTGACCTTAGCCTGGGAGCAGTTATTTTATCACAGAAACTGTCCAATTATATGTAATTATTTGGAGGATATGAGAATCTTAATCACAGTGTAGAAAACAATTGGCATATGGCTTAGTAAGTCACTCATGCCTTAGGATAGCTTCAATTTGAAGAGCCTTTGTAAGTGAGGATTTAAGTGCCTGAATGAGCGAAGACAGGAGGAATTGGATTAATGCAGAGTCCCTACTTCAGAGAAGGCAATGGCATCCCACTCCAGTACTCCTGCCTGGAAAATCCCATAGATGGATTGCAACCCTGGTAGGCTGCAGTCCATGAGGACGCTGAGGGTCAGACACGACTGAGCGACTTCACTTTCACTTTTCACTTTCATGCACTGGAGAAAGAAATGGCAACTCACTCCAGTGTTCTTGCCTGGAGAATCCCAGGGACGGGGGAGCCTGGTGGCTGCCATCTATGGGATCCCACAGAATCGGACATAACTGAAGTGACTTAGCAGTATATTTATAACATCAATAGAAATTGTAAGTTGTTACTTTAGTAACAACTTATAGTGCTATTAAGCTAAATCTGAGTATACACTGTTACCAATTTTTATTCACCAACACATGGATTATTCTCAGCCTCCTTCTTTTCATGTTTGCAAATTCCCATTCCAACAGGCTCCTACCATCCAATTTCCATTTACTTAATTGCTCAGTTCCCATATACATGAATAGTGGTTTCAGAATTATTAATCAATACATAGTTCTTTTTGTCATTAGTCTTACTGACTACACTAATTTCCAAAAGGATATAAGTCAGCCCTTGCACTCACCTCTCTCAGTGAGCTGGTCTCATTGAAGTACTGCAAGGATAGATATTACAGAAAGATACTGTGATTTGTATAAATAAATTTATATATAATTGTATAAATAAAGGAGCTTCTAAAGAGGTATAATAGGAAAAATATATATATGAGAAAATAGCAAGAAAATCTGTATGTGAGGAGTACAGGAAAGACATAAATCCTAAAGGTTTTTTTTTTATAAATCCTAAAGATTCCACACTACTAGAACAATACATTCAGCAAGGCAGCAGGATACAAGATTAACATTTAGAAATCAGATGTATTTCTTTATACTAACAATGAAAAACAGAAAATAAAAATGTCAATAAAAAGTTACTTAGGAATAAACTTTATGAGGAGTATATGAGCTATACACTGAGAACTACAAAACATCGATGAAGGAAATTAAAGATGATTAAAAGAGACGGAAAGCCATTCTTAAATTGGATGAGTTCATATTGTTAAAATGGCCCTCCTACTACCCAAAGCAATCTACAGATTTGATGTGATCACTATGAAATCACCCATGACATTTTCACAAGACTAGAACCAATAATATTAGAATTTATGTGGAACCAAAAAAGACCCAGAATTGCCAAAGCAATCCTAAGTAAAAAGACCAAAGCAGGAGGCATAACCTCCCAGACTTCAGACAATTTTATAAAGCTACAGTAATCAGTACAGGGTGGTACTGGCATAGAAAAAGACATGCTGATCAATGGAAAAGATAGAGAGCCCAGAAAAAACAAAAACAAGAAACCCCCACACATCTATGGTCAATTAATCTTTGACAAAGGAAGCAAGAATATTCAATAGATAAAAGATAGTATCTTTAATAAGCATTATTCATAGAGTACAAAATAAGAAAATGATATTAAAATACTTTTAGTATTTAGTTTTTGACAGTGGAAAATATTTACCTAAGGGTGGAGGGCCATACATATGCCACATTTCATAACTTAATTCCTGATGACAAAGTGTGAGGACAATGAGCAGCCACACTGTAGTTTGTCAGTATGTCAAATTGCTTTCCCTTGTCTTGCCTCTGTGCTTTTACCTGTTAGATCCTCTCTGCCTAGTTAACTTTTACCAACTGTCCAATTGTCTCCTCATTGTTCAAGGATATATGCTCATTTAGTGCCCTGTGCTTTTCCTTTTATATGATTCATCACACTATAGAGTATGACTTCAATCTCTTTTTTAATCTAATTATACTCTTTCACAACTCTACTTCTTCCTAGAACTAATTGCATTTCTAGAAGATTTATGCTCTTATTAAACCTTTGTATTTATATCATGGAGCCTTTCCTTAGTAATTCTCTGTGTTAATGTCTACTAAGAGTAGAACTTATTTTTTATCATATTTTTAACAATTATGAGCATATAAGATAGCAGTTATCAATTTTGATATAATTATTTCACAGACTTTTCTTCTTTTTTAAATGTATTTATTTTTCACTGAAGGATAATTGCTTTACAGAATTCTGCTGTTTTCTGTCACACCTCCACATGAATCAGCCATGGGTGTACATATATCCCCTTCCTTTGAACCTCCTTCTCATCTCCCTCCCCATCCCACCCCTCTAGGTTGAAACAGAGCACCTATTTGAGTTTCCTGAGCCTTACAGCAAATTCCTGTTGGCTATCTATTTTATATATGGTATGTAAGTTTCCATGTTACTCTTTCCATACATCTCACCCTCTCCTCCCCACTCCTCATGTCCATAAGCCTATTCTCTGTCTGTTTCTCCAATGTTGCCCTGTAAATAAATTCTTCAGTACCATTTTTCTAGATTCTGTATATATGTGTTAGAATAAGATATTTATTGTTCTCTTTCTGACTTACTTCATTCTGTATAATAGGTTCTAGGGTCATCCACCTCAATAGAACTGACTCAAATACATTCCTTTTTATGGCTGGGTAATATCTCATTGTGTATATGTACCATAATTTCTTTATCCATTCATCTGTCGATGGACATCTAGGTTGCTTCCATGCTCTAGCTATTGTAAATAGTGTTGCAGTGAACAATGGGATACATATGTCTCTTTCAACTTTGGTTTCCTCAGGGTATATGCCTAGGAGTGGGATTGCTGGATCATATGGTGGTTTTATTCCTAGTTTTTTAAGGAACCTCTATACTATCTTCCACAGTGGCTGTATCAATTTACATTCCCACCAACAGTGCAAGAGTTTTCCCTTTCCTCCACACCCTTTCCAGCATTTATTGTTTGTAGACTTCTTAATGAGGGCCATTCTGAGTGGTGTGAGGTAATATCTCATTGTAGTTTTGATACACATTTCTCTAATAATGAGCGATGTTGAGCATCTCTTCATGTGTTTGTTAGCCATCTCTGTGTCTTTGGAGAAGTGTCTGTTTAGGTCTTTTTTTCACTTTTTGATTGGGTTGTTTGTTTTTCTGGTATTGAGTTACATGAGCTGCTTGTATATTTTTGAAATTAATCCTTTGACAGTTGTTTCATTTGCTATTATTTTCTTCCATTCTGAGGTTGTCTTTTCACCTTTCTTATAATTTCCTTTGCTGTACAAAAGCTTTTGAGTTTAATCAGGTCCCACTTGTTTACTTTTATTTTTATTTCTGTTACTCTAGGAGGTGGGTCATAGAGGATCTTGCTTTGATTTATGTCATTGAGCGTTCTGCCTATGTTTTCCTCTGAGTTCTTAGTTTCTGGTATTACATTTAGGTCTTTAATCCATTTTGAGTTTATCTTTGTGTATGGTGTTAGGAGGTGTTTTAATTTCATTCTTTTACACGTAGCTGCCTAGTTTTCCCAGCACCATTTATTGAAGAGGCTGTCTTTGCCCCATTGTATATTCTTGCCTCCTTTGTCAAAAATAAGGTAGATGCATGGGTTTATTTCTGGGCTTTCTATATTATTACATTGGTCTATTTTTCTGTTTTTGTGCCAGTACCATACTGTCTTGATGGCTATAGCTTTGTAGTATAATCTGAAGTCAGGAAGGTTGATTCCTCCAGCTTCATTCTTCTTTCTCAAGACTGTTTTGGCTATTCAAAGTCTTTTGTGTTTCTATATGAATTGTGAATTTTTTTCTAGTTCTGTGAAAAATGCATTGGTAATTTGATAGAGATTGCATTGAATCTGTAGATTGCATTTGGTAATATATTAATTTTCACAATATTGATTCTTCCTACACAGGGTCATGGAATATCTCTCCATGTTCATGCCATCTTTGATTTATTTCATTAGTGTCTATAATTTTCTGTGTACAGTTCTTTTATCTCCTTAGGTAGGTTTATTCCTAGATATTTAATCTTTTTGTTGCAATTGTGAATGGGATTGATTCCTTAATTTCTCTTTCTGAATCTTCATTGTTAGTATATAGAAATGCAAGTGATTTCTGTGTATTGATTCTATATCCTGCAACATTGCTAAATTCACTGATTAGCTCTAGTAATTTTCTGCTACTATCTTTAGGGTTATGTACAGTATCATGTCATCTGCAGGCAGTGAGAGCTTTACTTCTTCTGTTCTGATCTGGATTCCTTTTATTTCTTTTTCTTCACTGATTAGTGTAGGTAGAACTTCCAGAACTATGCTGAATAATAGTGGCAAAAATCGGCATCCTTGTCTTGTTCCTGATCTTAGGGGGAATGCTATCAGATTTTTGCCATTAAGAATAATCTCTGTTGTAGGTTTATCATATATGGCCTTTACTATGTTGGGTAGGTTCCTTTTATGCCCATTTTTTGAAGAGTTTTAATCATAAATGGGTGCTGAATTTTGTCAAAGGCTTTTTCTGCATCTATTGAGATTATCATATGGGTTTTTATCTTTCCATTTGTTAATATGGTACATCACATAAATTGATTTGCATATATTGAAGAATCCTTGCATCCTTGGAATAAACCCAACTTGATTATGGTGTATGAGCTTTTTGATCTGTTGCTAAATTCTGTTTGCTAATATTTTGTTGATGATTTTTGCATCTGTGTTCATCAGTGATATTGTCCTATTGTTTCCTTTTTTGCTGTTGTCTGTATCTGATTTTGGTATCAGGGTGATGGTGACCTTGTAGAATGAGTTTGGAAGTGTTCCTTCTTCTGAAATTTATTTAAAGAGTTTTAGAAGGATAGGCATTAGCTCTTCTCTAAATGTTTGATAGAATTCTCCTGTGAACCCATCTGGTCCTGGGCTTTTGTTTTCTGGGAGATTTTTGATCACAGCTCCAATTTCAGTGCTTGTAATTGAGTTGCTCATAATTACTATTTCTTCCTGGTTCAGTCTTGGAAGATTGAACTTTTCTAAGAATCTGTCCATTTCTTCCAGGTTATCTATTTTATTGCCATATCGTTGTTCATAATAGTTTCCTATAATCCTTT
The DNA here is from genome assembly GCA_006408695.1 of Aepyceros melampus. Lineage (NCBI taxonomy): Eukaryota > Metazoa > Chordata > Mammalia > Artiodactyla > Bovidae > Aepyceros > Aepyceros melampus. Next base: position 100,374 of record SJXQ01010866.1, on the reverse strand, counting down.
TATTTCTGCATTGTCTGTTGCAACCTCTCCTTTTTCATTTCTAATTTTGTTGATTTGATTCTTCTCTCTTTTGTTCTTTATAAATCTGGCTAAAGATTTGTCAATTTTATTTATCTTTTCAAAGAAACAGCTTTTAGTTTTCTTAATCTTTACTGTTTTTCCTTTCATTTCTTTTTCATTTTATTTCTGCTCGGATCTTTATGATTTTTTTCCTTTTACTAATTTTAGGGGTTTTTTGTTCTTCTTTCTCCAGTTGTTTTAGGTGTAAAGTTAGATATATATTTGATGTTTTTCTTGTTTCTTGAGGTAGGATTGTATTGCTATCAATTTCCCTCATAGAACTGCTTTTGCTGCATCCCATAGGTTTGAGTTGTCATGTTTTTATTGTCATTTGTTTCTAGAAATTTTTTAATCTCCCTTTTGATTTCTTCAGTAACCTGTTGGTTATTTAGAAGTGTGTTGTTTAATCTCCCTGTGTTTGTGTTTCTGACAGTTTTTTTTCTTATATGTGATATCTAATCTCATAGTGTTGTGGTCAGAAAATATGTTTGATATGATTTCAATTTTCTTAAATTTACTGAGGTTTCATTTGTGACCCAAGATGTATTCTATCCTGAAGAATGTTACATATGCACTTGAGAAGAAGGTATATCCTTCTGCATTTGGATGGAATGTCCTGAAAGTGAGTGAAGTCGCTCAGTTTTGTCTGACTCTTTGTGGCCCCATGGACTGTAGCCTCCCAGGCTTCTCCATCCATGGGACTTTCCAGGCAAGAATACTGGAGTGGGTTGCCATTTCCTTCTCCAAGGGATCTTCTCAACCCAGGGATCAAACTCAGGTCTCCCACATTGCAGGCAGACACTTTACCCTCTGAGCCACCAGGGAAGCCTGAAAGGTCCTGAAGGTATCAATAAATCCATCACATCTAATGCATCATTTAAGACTTATGTTTCCTTATTAATTTTCTGATTTGATGATCTGCCCATTGGTGTGAGTGGGGTGAAAAAGTCTCCTACTATTATTCTGTTACTGTCAATTTCTCTTTGTATGTCTATTAATGTTTGTCTTATGTATTGAAGTGCTCCTATGTTGGGTGCATAGATATTTACAGTTGTTATGTCTTCCTCTTGGACTGATCCCTTGATCATCACATAGTGTCCTTCCTTATCTCTTGTAATCTTCTTTATTTTCAGGTCTATTTTGTCTGATATGAGGATTGCTACTCCAGCTTTCTTTTGCTTCCCATTTGCCTGGAATATATTTTTCCATCCTCTCCTTTCATCTATATGTGTCTTTAGGTCTGAAGTGCATTTCTTGTAGACAGCATATATATGAGTCTTGTTTTGTATCCTTTCAGCCAGTCTGTGTCTTTGGAGCATTTAATCCTTTACATTAAAGTGATTATTGATATATATATTCCTATTGCTGTTTTCTTAATTATTTGGGGTTGATTTTATAGATCTTTTTTCTTCTCTTGTATTTCTTGACTATGTAAGTCCCTTTAACATTTTTAAAGCTGTAGCATTGTAAAGCTGGCTTGGTAGTACTAAATTTTCTTATCTTTTGCTTGTCTGAAAAGCTTTTGATTTCTCCATCAATTTTGAGTGAGATCCTTGCCAGGTACAGTAATCTTGGTTGTAGATTTTTCCCTTTCAGTACTTTAAATATATCCTGCCATTCCTTTCTGGCCTGCAGAGTTTATGCTGAAAGATCAGCTGTTAAGCATATGAGGTTTCCCTTGTATGTTACTTATTGCTTCTCCCTTGCTGCTTTTAATATTCTTTTTTTGTGTTTAGTCTTTGTTATTTTGATTAGTATATGTCTTAAAATGTTTCTCCTTGGGTTTATTCTGTATGGGACTATCTGCGTCTCTTGCACTTGATTGACTATTTCCTTTTCCATGTTGTGGAAATTTTTAACTATAATATCTTCAAAAATTTTCTCATACCCTTTCTTTTTCTCTTCTTCTTCTGGGACCCCTATAATTTGCATGTTGGTGGGTTTGATATTATTCCAGAGGTCTCTGAGACTTTCCTCAGTTCTTTTCATTCTTTTTTACTTTATTCTGCTTTTCAAAAGTTATTTCCACCATTTTATCTTCCAGCTCCCTTATTCATTCTTTTGCTTCAGATATTCTGCTACTGATTCCTTCTAAGGTGAAGTGAAGTGAAGTCGCTCAGTAGTGTCCAACTCTTTGCGACCCCACAGATTGTAGCCTACCAGGCTTCTCAGTCCATGGGATTTTCCAGGCAAGAGTACTGGAGTGGGTTGCCATTTCCTTCTCCAGGGGATCTTCCCCACCCAGGGATCGAACCTGGGTCTCCCACATTGGAGACAGACGCTTTACCCACTTAGCCACCAGGGAAGCCCTTCTAGGCTATTTTTAATTTCAATAATTGTGTTGTTTGCTCTCTGTGTTTATTCTTTAATTCTTCTAGGTCTTTGTTAATTGATTCTTGCATTTTCTCCATTTTGTTTTCAAGGCTTTTGCCATCTTTACTATCATTATTCTGAATTCTCACTCAGGTAGTTTGCCCATTTCCTCTTCATTTATCTGGACTTCTGTGTTTCTAATCTGTTCCTTCATTTGTGCAGTATTTCTCTGTTGTTTCTTTTTCTTTTTTTTTTTTTAACTTATTGTGTTTGAGGTCTCCTTTTCCCAGGTTTCAAGGGAAGTTTAATTCTTTCCTTGAAGAAGTTTGAATTGTTTCTTCTTTTTGGTTTCTGCCCTCCTAAGTTTGGTCCAATGGTTTGTGTAAGCTTCATATAGGGTGAAATTTGTGCTGAGTTTTTGTTTGTTTGTTTGTTTTCCCTCTGATGGACAAGGCTGGGTGAGGTGGTAATCCTATCTGTTGATGATTGGGTTTGTATTTTTGTTTTGTTTGTTGTTTGGTGCTACCCTGGTGGCCCAGACAGTTAAGCATCTGTCTAAAAGGTGGGAGACCCGGGTTTGATCCCTGGGTCGGGAAGATCCCCTGGAGAAGGAAATGGCAACCCACTCCAGTACTCTTGCCTGGAGAATCCCATGGAGGGAGGAGCCTGGTAGGCTACAGTTCATGGGGTCACAAAGAGTCAGACATGACTGAGCGACTTCATTTTCACTTTTCACTTTGTTGTTTAGATGAGGTGTCCTTCAAAGGGTGCTGTGGTGGTTGGGTGATGCCTCGTCTTGTATTCAAGTGATTTCCTTTGTGTGAGTTCTCATTATTTAATACTCTCTAGGGTTAGTTCTCTGGTAGTCTAGGGTCTTGGAGTCAGTGCTCCCACGCCAAAGGCTCAGGGTTTGATCCCTGGTCAGGAACAAAGATTTCACAAGTGGTTTGTTATGGCATTAAGTAAGATTAAAACAAATATCCAAAAATGAGAAACCAATCACGAACCCCAGACAAATGGCAGTTACAAAATCAGGCAAGTAATGATTAAATAATGGATAGACACATATGCATATAAACCCATGAGCAAAGTCAAACAGTCCAACAAAATAAAGTACAGTAGATTGACCCATGAACAAAGGAAACAACAATTACATTTATCAGTTAAGAACAAAACTAATTAAGCATAAACTGGGGGGGGGGAACTAAAGCAAGGTGCCAAGTGGGGAATGAAGCAATGAAAACAAAACTAACAAATATTTTGAGAGGAAAGGAAAGAAAGAAAAGAAAGAAAGAATAGATATGCAAAGTTAGAGGCAGATGAAGATTTATATATTATTAAAGAATAACTACAGGGGAAAAGAACAGTAGGAAAGGCAAAGGAGTAAGTGTAGAAAAAGATAAGTTTTAAAAATTAAAATTATAAAAAAGAGAAAAAAGAAAATAAAACAAAAAAGGAAAAAAAAAGGAAACTCTAAAGAACTGCAATGTAGAAGCAGAGTTGTATAACAATAAAAAGTGTGACAGAATATACACACACATGTATACACCCATAAGCAAAATCAACAGAGTCTAACAAAAATAAAGTTCAATAGACTGACCCAATGAACAAAAGAAACCAAAAATTATATCTACCAGAACAATACTAACTAAAGCACAAACTGGAACACAAAACTAAAGCAAGGTGCCAACTAGGGAATAAAGCAATGAAAATAAAACTAATGAATATGTTGAGAGGAAAGGAGAGGAAGGAAAGAAAGAAAGAATAGATATGCAAAGTTAAATAGAGGTAGATAAGGAAGATTTATATACATTAAAGACTAACTGTAGGGGGAAAGAACAGTAGGGAAAGCAAGGAAAGGAATACATTTAGAAAAAAATATTAATAGGTTTAAAAAAATTAAAATTAAAATTAAAAAAAATAGGAAAACTCCACAGAATTGCAAAAACCCAATGTAGAGGCAGAGGTTTATAACAACAATAAAAAATATGACCAAGAGAAATAAAAAAACTCAAAAACTTAATTGGATTTCTTAGTGCCAATAAAATCAACAACTGCAACAGGGAGGCAGGAAGGAAAAGAAAAAAAAAAAATTCAAAAGAACCTACAGAGCAAATGAAAAAATAAGAACAATAAAAGTTTTTCTTGAGTCACACTGTCAGAGTCCTTTCCCTCACTGGGAGTCCCAGTCCACCTTACCACCCTAGGATGCCCTCCAACATTGTGCTCATCTCTGGACCTGCTGTGAGGTTGCTCAGATTCTAAATCTGGTCCTTCTCCTGTGTGTTCTTGCCTCCAATGTCCACAGCTATCAGAACTAGTGTGTTTTCTTTTGTGGCAGTTCTCAATGGCCTTTTATATATTCCATAGACAGAGTCTGCCTAGTTGATCATGTGGATTTAATCTGCAGCTTGTAGAGCTGGTGGGAAGGTTCCGGATCTTCTTGCTTAGTCACACTGCTTGTGGGTTTCAATTGTGTTTTATTTCCACTTCTACTTGTGGGTCGTCCACTGGGGTTTGTTCCCAGTGGAACAAACTGGGAGGCTGGCCTGGAGGGCTTGGGTTTGCCCCTGTGAGGGCCAGCAGTGGAGGTGGTGCAGCTGCCTGGGTCACAGGGCTTCTGGCAGAACCAGGTACTCAGGGGAGTTGGTGGCAAGGGCAGCAGGAAATATTGTGCACTAGAAGGGTATGGCAACCACTTGGCCAATATGCTCCAGTGTTCTTGCCTATAGAATGCCTTCCCTGACAAAGAAGCCTGGCACACCACAGTCTACAGGGTTGTAAAGAGTCAGATACGACTGAAGTGTCCCTACACACATAGACGCAAGACTTTTTGCACCTGTGGGCTCTGCCCCAGTGAAAATTAAATTGTAGCTTGTTCTTCTTTTAAACACAACACTGTAGACTGCTTGAACTTTCTCAAACTTTGTATTTAATCTTTTTGCTAATAAGCTTTCATATATTATACCTCCAAAATACAATATTTTTGGAACCTACATTCTCTTTAAAGAATAGTTTTGACAGATTTACATGAGCATTAACTTTACATATGTGTGATTCCCATGCTTATCTCAGTCCATTTTTTCTTTTAAGTTTTACTCTAGATTTTTAATATTATTTAACTTTTAAAATATATGCTAACATATTTTTGAAGAAACATTGCTTTTTTAATAGGCGCACAAATGCTATATTTCCTGATATACATAAAAATGTCTTTCTCTTTTTCACTTTTCACTTTAAAAAGCACTCAGTTGGGCATAAAATAATTGCATCATGTCCTTTTGCTCTTAAAACACTGTAGACTGTTCCTTTTTCTTATGGCAGTTTGATTTACAAAGGAGAATTCCAAAGTCAACTAGTATTTTGTTCCTTTATAATAAAATATTTTCCAGCTGAATTCTTGTGCAGATAAGTGCGCGCACACACACACATTAACACACAAACACTCTCATACATATAAAAACCAATTAGGACAAATTAATTATAATTCTGGAATCTAGATGTCTACAGGTTTCATTTTACTATTCTTGCAAATTTCATGTGTATTTTAACATTTTTATTAAAAAATTTGTAATTGAATCATTTCCCAAGATGCTCACAGGTGTGATTTTTTTTCTTTGAATCAAATTAAATGAATGCTCCATACTGTATACTAACATGCATTTCAACTCAGAAAAGTTTCTATAAACACTGCTTTGACTATTGCTCCAGTTTCTATTTCTTATTCCCTTCTCTACAATGACAATAATTCTTGGATTGGAATTCAGATAATTTTTTTCCTTGCCCATCATATTCTATTTTAACTTTTATAGTTGTGTGTTTTTGAATTCTACATTTTGGGAAACACTAATGAGTTCTTTATATCCTTGGTTCCTTGTACTTCAAAGGGAATTATTTAAAAAGTCATTTTAAACATGAGTTATTTTACAAGTTCTTTTAAAAATTATTTAAATAAGTACATTAAAAAGTTAATTGCTATTTAAAATTTAACTTTCAAGAGCATCATACTTATAATCACTTATAGATAGAAAGTAATACATTTGAATTCTACTTTATTTAAAAGAGTAAAATACAAACCCACATATGTATTTGTGTCTATTTAATAATGGACCTGATACAAGCATGAAATAACAAGTAACTATACATATACTTTTACTACACCATGCTCAAAAAAGTATTTGTGTTTATTCACTATGATGTACATGATTCATTAAGTCAATAAGGAAATTATTTTAAAAAATGTTGAGACAAAGAATGAAAAATAAATTGAGTTACTTTTAAAAAAGTAAAAATTGGCCTCAATTCATGTCATAACTTCTTTTACATAAAACAAACTTCTCTGGCATAGGTATTCATTTTCTCTCTAATAGCTTAATATAAATTACAGCTAGACTTTGGGTTGCAATTATTTAAACTGGATAAAGTATACTGAGACATAATCTGGATTCAAAAATCAATGCAAATTAGTACAGCCACTATGGAAAACAGTGTGGAGATTCCTTAAAAAATTGCAAATAGAACTGCCTTATGATCCAGCAATCCCACTGCTGGGCATACACACCGAGGAAACCAGAATTGAAAGAGACACAGGGGGGGTCAGGATTGGGAGTTCATGTACACTCATGGCTGAATCATGTCAATGTATAGCAAAACAAATACAGTATTGTAAAGCAAAACAAACACAAAAATAAAAATTAATTTAAAAAATCAAGCAAAACCAACTAAGGCAGATTATCATCTCTATGACTCAAAAGTTAGAAATCAGTTCTCATCATAGAGAATTCTTCATTTAGGTTCCACAAGTGACTCAAATATGTATCTGGAGATAGTAAATTAATAACATGTGTAAGTATTCTTAACATCTTGATGTCCAAATTCAAGCAGATATAGATTTGAATGGACTTTTATTTCTTTCAGTTCAGTTGCTCAGTAATGACCGACTATTTGCAACCCCATGGACTACAGCATGCCAGGCTTCCCTGTCCATCACCAACTCCTCTCAGAGCTGCTCAGACTCATGCCCGTCAAGTCAGTGATGCCAACCAACCATCTCATTCTCTGTCATCGCCTTCTCCTCTTGCCTTCGATCTTTCCCAGCATCAGGGTATTTTCCAATGAATCAGTTCTTCTCATCAAGTGGCCAAAGTACTGGACTTCAGCACAGCATCTGCCCTTCCAATGATTATTCAGGACTGATTTCCTTTAGGATTGATTGGTTTGATCTCCTTACAGTCCAAGGGACTCTCAAGAGTATTCTCCAACACCACAGTTCAAAAGCATCAATTCTTTGGCACTCAGCTTTCTTTGTAGTCCAACTCTCACATCCATACATGACTACTAGAAAAACCATAGCTTTGACTATACCTACCTTTGTTGGCAAAGTAATGTCTCTGCTTTTTAATATGTTCTCTACATTGGTCATAGCTTTTCTCCAAGAAGCAAGCATCTTTTAATTTCATGGCTGCAGTCACCACCTGCAGTGATTTTTGAGCCCAAGAAAAGTTTGTCACTGTTTCCATTGTTTCCCCATCTGTTTGCCATCAAGTTATGGGACCAGATGCAATGATCTTTTTTTGAGTGTTGAATTTTAAGCCAGCTTTTTCACTCTACTCTTTCATTCTCATTAAGAGTGTCTTTAGTGCCTCTTTGATTTCTGCTATAAGGTTGTATCATCTGCATATCTATCATAGCTTTTCTCCAAGAAGCAAGCATCTTTTAATTTCATGGCTGCAGTCACCACCTGCAGTGATTTTTGAGCCCAAGAAAAGTTTGTCACTGTTTCCATTGTTTCCCCATCTGTTTGCCATCAAGTTATGGGACCAGATGCAATGATCTTTTTTTGAGTGTTGAATTTTAAGCCAGCTTTTTCACTCTACTCTTTCATTCTCATTAAGAGTGTCTTTAGTGCCTCTTTGATTTCTGCTATAAGGTTGTATCATCTGCATATCTGAGGTTATTGATATTTATCCCAGCATTTTTGATTACAGCTTGTGCTTCATCCAGTCCAGCATTTCTCATGATGTACTCTGCATATAATTTAAATAAGCAGAGTGACAATATACAGTCTTGATGTATTCCTTTCCCGACTTGGAACCACTCCATTGTTCCATGTTCGGCCCTAACTTTTGCTACTTGACTTGCATACAGATATTTCAGGAGGCAGGTAAAGTGGTCTAGTGTTCCCATCTCTTGAAGAATTTTCCACAGTTTGTTATGATTTGCACTGGTAAAGGCTTTAGCATAGTCAATGAAGCAGATGTTTTGCTCGAATTCTCTTGCTTTTCCTATGATCCAGTGTTTGTTGGCAATTTGATCTCAGGTTTCTCTGCCTTTTCTAAATCCAGATTGAATATCTGAAAGTTCTCGGTTCACATACTGTTGAAGCCTAGCTTGGAGAATTTTGAGCATTACTTTGCTAGTGTATGATATGAGTGCAATTATGTAGTAGTTTGAACATTCTTTGGCATTGCCTTTATTTGGGATTAGAATGAAAACCGACCTTTTCCAGTCCTGTGGACACTGCTGAGTTTTCCGAATTTGCTGGCATATTGAGTGCAGCACTTTAACAGCATCATCTTTTAGGATCTGAAATACCTCAGCTGGAATCCCATCACCTCCACTATCTTTTTCATAGTGATGCCTCCTAAGGCCCACTTCACTTGACTTTGCACTTGACTTCTCTCTCCAGGATGTGTGGCTCTAAGTGATTGAGCATACCATCATGGTTATCTGGATCATTAATATCTTTTTTATATAGTTCTGTGTATTCTTGCCACCTCTTAACATCTTCTGTTTCTGTTAGGTCCATATCATTTCTGTCCTTTATTGTGTTTATCATTACATGAAATGTTCCTGGCTCTATGATTTTAAGGCAGTTTATTTATTTATTTATTTTAACTTCAGGATTGTCTCTAAATCTCTAAATAAGGATAATAGTATTATCTAAATCTTAGGAATATTGTATTACATGATATAATACATCTAAAAGTCACTTATATTTTATACCTAAAGAAATTCACTTGCAAACATCTGGCATATTAAAAAAGTTCAATCACCATGTTTCCAGAGGAGAATCACAAGTATTAACAATGAATAGTTGTGCCTATCAAGTTCTGTGGACTCACATTTAATAGAGCCCCGAATTGAACTAAAATGGGTTGCAACATAAATAAAGTTCACTACTGATATCTCATTAAAAAAAAAATGAACAAGCAGCCTTTTAGGGATAACTTCTCAGAATAGCTTCTGATTACACACAAAGAGGAAAATGTTGAGGGATTTCACATAAAAATCAGAATATTCATGTAAGACAGACAAGAATTTTAGTAGAAGAGAAAAATGATAATTAATTCTTTTAATAGTAGGCTTGCATACTTGTGATGTCAGAGGCAGGCCCCATAATCTTTCTACTGAATTCTTTGCTTGATTCTTAAAATGATCACAATTCTTCATTTCTAACCAAAGTTAGGGAAATGGCATTGCCTAAAAGACCTTCCCTTAAACTGGTCTCCTGTCTATTATCTCCCATTTATTATCTCCCATTTATTTCTGTTTTTGTTTTTTACCCCAAACCTTGCAAACTATATATGCCAGAAACTTAAGACATAAGTTCCTTCCTATAAGGGCAAGACGATATGAGATGCAAAGATTAGTTCTAATTCAATAACTCAAGCACAATAAATGTACAATGAGTGTTTATTATTGTGATAAGAATCAACATGTTGGTCTCCAGAAATTCTTATGGTAGGAAACACCAAAAGAGTAGGTGTAGAAGGATTCTGGGCTTGCATTGAGCTTCAGCCATAAAAAATCCATGTGACTTGCACAAGTTGTTAAACCTCTCAAAAACAATGTTTTCATCTGAAAGAAAATAATAACACCTACTTCAAAGTACTGATTGCAGATTAAGTCTCTGTTAACTATGCTTAAAATAGGTTATAATAAGTAGTAGCCATTTTTAAAGTATCTGTTCTCATTATTACTTTTTTGTTTTTACTATGCTATCTCTCCACTTTGAGGACCTCAAAATTAAACATTTTAAAATGTTTTAAGATAAAACACTAGAAAATCAATGATATAAGATATAAATGAGGACAAATGAACAAAAACACAAGAATAAATACAAAGTAAATAATATATTATGACAAAACAGCCTACAATATACAGAGGAGAAAGGACAATAAATGGAGCTCAGAAAACAGGATAGCCACAGGTAAAAGAATAAACCTGGAGTACATCTTACAACATACACAAAAAATAAGTCAAAATAAATTGAAGACTTGAACATAAGACCTGAAACCATAAATTTCCAAGAAGAAAATAGGCAGTAATTTCCTTGACATCAGTATTGGCAATTATTTTTTTGATTTAAGAGCAAAAGCAAAGGCAACAAAATAAAAAAACCAAGTGGGACTAAATCAAACTAAAGCTGCTGAACAGCAAAAGAAACCATCAACAAAATAAAAATATCACCTATCAAATGGGAGAAAATACTTGTAAAATCTATATCTATTAAGGCATTAATCTGCAAAATATATCCAAAAGAATTTAAACAACTCAATAGCAAAAGTCAAATAGTCTAATTTTAAGATGTGCAGAGGATCTGGATAGACACTTTGCAAAGGAAACATACAAATGATTAACAGGAACTCAAAAAATTGTTCAATATCACTAATCATAATATGAGTGTGTAGTAAGTAGCTTCAGTTGTGTCTGACTCTTTGTGACCCTAAGGACGTAGCCCTCCAAGCTCCTCTGCCCATGGGATTCTCCAGGCAAACATACTTGTGTATGTTGACATTTCCTGCTCCAGGAATCATCAGGAAAATGGAAATCAAAACCATAGTGATATATATACTTCACACCTGCTAGAATGGCTATTATCAAAAAGATAAGATATGGAAAATGCTTGTGAGGAAGTGGACAAAATGGAACCATTGTGCATGGCTGGTAGAAAACAAATTGGTACAGTTACTACAGAAAATGGTATGGAGTTATGTCAAAAATTTTAAAAATAGAACTAAAATACGATCCAGCAGTTCAACTTCTGGTAGTCATCCAAAAACAAACAAAATGAAAAAGGACACTAGTAGTTTAAAAATATGTCTTCACCTTCATGTTTGCTGCTGCATTGTTTAAAATGGACAAGACATAGAAACAGCCTAATTGTCTATCATCAAATGAGTGGATAATGAAAATGTAACACATATATGTATATATATTATAGACAACAAAGTATATAATATAGACAACCATTTGCCTCCTTGCATTTCTTTCTCTTGCGGATGGTATTGGTCACAGTATTAGCAAACTTCACCTGTTGTTATTCAAGAACCCTTGAATCTATTTGTCACTTCCACTGTATAATCATAATGGATTTGATTTAGGTCATACTTGAATGGCCTAGTGGTTTTCCCAACTTTCTTCAATTTAAGTCATATTAACAACATAATATAAACAGTATAATATTATTAATAATATATTTAATATAATTACATATAATCATATAATATTACTAGTATGAAAAAGTGAAATTGTTAGTCATTCAGTTGTATCTGACTCTTTGTGATGCCATGGACTATAGCCTGCCAGGCTCCTCTGACAATGGAATTCTCCAGGCCAGAATACTGGAGTGGATAGCCATTTGCTCCCCTAGGGGATCTTCCAAACCCAGTGATCAAACCCAGGTCTCCCACAGTACAGGCAGATTCTTTACCACCTGAGCCACAAGGAAAGCCCATTACATACATACAATATATGTAATATATATAACATTTCATATATATACTATTATATATTGTAATAAGTATTATATAATTATATATTACATCTAATTATATTATACTAATAATATTGGTACTTCCCAGGTGGCTCAGGTGGCAAAGAATTGCCTGCCATCGGGAGACCTTGGTTCAACCACTGGGTCAGGAAGATCCCCTGAAGAAAGGAATGGCTACCCATCCTGCTATTATTTCATATATAATTATATTATGTGTGTGCTTAAAGGAAAGCCCATTACATACATACAATATATGTAATATATATAACATTTCATATATATACTATTATATATTGTAATAAGTATTATATAATTATATATTACATCTAATTATATTATACTAATAATATTGGTACTTCCCAGGTGGCTCAGGTGGCAAAGAATTGCCTGCCATCGGGAGACCTTGGTTCAACCACTGGGTCAGGAAGATCCCCTGAAGAAAGGAATGGCTACCCATCCTGCTATTATTTCATATATAATTATATTATGTGTGTGCTTAGTATACTGCTTATATTATGTTATTAAACTGGCTTAAATCGAAGAAAGTAGGGAAAACCACTAGGCCATTCAGGTATGACTAAATCCCTTGTGATTATACAGTGGAAATGACAAATAGATTCAAGAGATTAGATCTCATGGACAAAGTGACTGAAGAACAACCAATGGAGGTTGCTAACACTGTAACCAATATCATCCCCAAGAAAAAGAAATGCAAGAACACAAAACAGTTGTCTGAGGACATACAAATAGCTGAAAAAGAAGAGAAGAGAAAGGGAAACATATATTTAACTGAATGCATATTTCCAAAGAACAGCAGGTGGAGATAAGAAAAACTCTTACATGAAAAATGCAAAGAAATAGAAGAAAATAGAATGGGAAAGACTAGAGATCTCATCAAGACCAAATGAATGTTTCATGCAAAGATGCCACAATAAAGGATAGAAACAGTAAGGACCTAACAGAAGCAAAGAGATTAAGAAGAGGTGGCAAGAATACCCAGAAGAATAGTACAAAAAAAGATCTTAATGACCCAGATAACCACAGTGCTGTGATCACTCACCTAGAGCCAGACATCCTGGAATGTGAAGTCAAATAGGCTTTGGGAAACATCACTATGAACAAACTTAGTGGAGGTGATACAATTCCAGCTGATCTATTTCAGATCCTAAGAGATGATGCTGTTAAAGTGTTACACACAATATGCCAGCAATTTTAGAACCCTCAGCAGTGGCCACAGGACTGGAAAAGGTCAGTTTTCATTTCAATCCCGAAGAAGGGCAATGCCAAAGAATGTTCAAAATACCATTCAATTGCACTCATTTCACATGCTAGCAAGGTAATGCTCAAAATCCTTCTAGCTATGCTTCAATAGTATGTGAACCAAAAACTTCCAGATGTTCAAGCTGGATTTAGAAAAGGCAGAGGAACCAGAGACCAAATTGCCAACAAACACTGGATCATGGAAAAAGCAAGAGAATTCAAGAAAAACATCTACTTCTGCTTCATTGACTATGCTAGAGCCTTTGAATAGGTGGATCACAACAAACTGTGGAAAATTCTTAAGAGATGGGGATACCTGACCCCCTTATCTGCATCCTGGAAACCTGTATGAAAGTCAAGAAGCAACAGTTAGAACTGGACATGGAACAACAGACTGGTTCCAAATTGGGAAAGGAGTACATCAAGGCAGTATACTATCACCCTGCTTACTTAGCTTATATACAGAGTACACCATGACACATGATGGGCTGGATGAATCACAAGGTAGAATCAAGATTGCCAGTAGAAATATCAACAACCTTAGATGATACTTCCCTAATGGCAGAAAGTGAAAAGGAGCTTCTTGATGAGTGTGAAAGAGGAGAGTGAAAAAGCTGGCCTAAAACTCAACATTCAAAAAATGATCATTACCATCTTTCTAAATTCCACATATATGCATTAGTATACTGTATTGGTGTTTTTCTTTCTGGCTTACTTCACTCTGCATAATCGGATTCATGTTGATGTATGGAAAAACCAATACAATACTGTAAAGTAAAATAAAATAAAATCTGAAAAAAAAATGAAGATCATGGCATCTAGTCCCATCACTTCATGACAAATAGATGAGGAAAAAATGGAAACAGTGACAGACTTCATTTCCTTGGGCACCAAAATCACTGCAGACTGTGAAAGCAGCCATGAAATTAAAAGATGCTCCTTAGAAGAAAAGCTATGACCAACCTAGACAGCGTATTAAAAAGCAGAGACATCACTTTGCTGACAAAGGGCTGTATGGTCAAAGCTATGGTTTTTCCAGTAGTCATGTGTAGATGTGAGAGTTGGACCATAGGAGGGCTGAGTGTCAAAGAATTGATGCTTTTGATCTGCAGTGCTGGAGAAGACTCTTGAGAGTTCCTTGAACTGTAAGATCAAACTAGTCAGTCTTAAAGGAAATCAGTCCTGAACATTCATTGGAAGGACTGATGCTGAGCTGAAGCTCCAATACTTTGACCACCTGATGTGATGAACTGACTCATTGGAAAAGACCCTGATGCTGGGAAAGACTGAAAGCAGGAAGAGAAGGGGACAGCAAAGGATGAGATGGTTGGATGGCATCACTGACTGAATGTTCATGTGTTTAACAAGCTCTTGGAGATGGTGAAGGACATGGAAGCCTGGCATGCTTCTGTTCATTGGGTCACAAATAGTCCAACATGACTTAGCGACTGAACAACATGAACAGATTAATATATGATATATTATGAAATGGCAACCCACTCCAGTATTCTTGCTTGGAGAATCTCATGGACTGAGGAGCCTGGTGGGCTGCAGTCCATGGGGTCACAAAGAGTTGGACACGACTGCATAACTTTACTTACTTACTTATATTACATGTAATATAATATATTAAATATGATATGATATATGCCAATATTTATAATAATAGCAATATAATATTTATTAAATAAAATAATATTCCATATTATTCAGCCATGAAAAGAAAAAATTCTGCTATTTGTCACAACCCAGATTGATCTAGAGGGCATTATGATAGGTGATACAAGTCAGACAAAACATATACCATACAATCTTACCTACATTTAAAATCTAAAAAAAATTGACCTCAGAGAGAACATATTAGTGGTTATCAGAGACCAAGGTAGGGATTTCAGGGTAGGGTGGGGGAAACAGATGGTGGTCAAAAGGTGATAACCTCTAGTTATAAGACAAATAGGTCCTATGGATATCATGCACACCAGGGTAACTATAGTTCATGATACTGTATCGTATATTCGAAAGTCGCCAAGAAAGTAGATCTTAAAAGTTCTCATCACAAGAAAAAAAAAATAGCTCTAACTATGTATACCAGTGAATGTTAACCAGAGAGCATGCTGATCATTTCCCAATATGTACATCGTCAAACCATTATGCTTCACAATTGAAACTGATATATTTACATGTCAACTATAGCTCAAAAAAATTGAGAATAGAAAAATAACAAATAAGTATAATATTTTATTTGTAATAATAAACAAATAGAAAAAATAATATAAACTGGAGATCAAGATGGTTAAGTAGAAGGATGCTGAGCTTACCTTCCTGCAGGAACACATGAACACTAATTCTGCACGTCGAGCAACTCTTTCTGAAAATGGACTGGAATTTGCAAGAAGGTCCTTTACAGACAAGGCTATAAAGAAAGATCAATGCTGAGTTTGGCAGAAAGGGAAGAGGAGCAATATCGTCAGGACTCAGGTCCCTAGCAAGGGACATAGGAAGGTGTTATCATAAGCTCAGGGATCGATCCTCCGTGCGGAATGAGGGGTTTGAGTCATATAATGGGCACCCCAGCTCTGAAGTTTGACATGAGATGAGTCCCCTGTGCAGGTTTGAAATCCAGTGGGACTAACAGGTGGGCTATAAGAAACTTAAGCTCCACTCATGAACAGCGCACTTGCTAATAACTGGGAACACGGTGAAGGCAGCAGATTGAGACTGCCTGGATCTCTGGCCATTTTCCACCACCACACCAGAGTACACCCCAGACTGCATCGTCCTTTGCTCCAGCCATTCTTGTTCTGATGCATCTCTCCACTAGAGGGAGGAGCTTTGCCAAGGGAAGCGCAGACACAGAGAGAACAGCTCAGACCTGACTCTGCCTCTGACCAGGGTGAAGATAGTATTATTAGTGTTCTGCAGAGGTGACAGAGTGAAAACAGCCTTGGGCTCTGAACCATTTGCCTGGACCTAAGGGACACCTAAAGGAAGACCTATGCTCACAGCAGATACAACTCTCCCACCAAACCCACTGGACACACACAGACTGCATAGGGACATTCCTGCACAAGACACCCCTTCAAGACTGGGACACAGAACTTTTCACCTAATGTCAGACAGAGCAAGATAAACAGAATGAGAAGAGAGAGGAATGTGTTTCAAATCAAAGAGGAGAAAAACACCATGAAAAATCCCTAATGAAACAGAGATAAATAGTTTACCAGTTAAAAGATTGAAAGCTTTAAGAATAAGAAAACTAATAGAACTGGAGAAAAGTTAGATAAACTGAATTTTAACAAGGAATTGTGTTCAGTGAGTCATGTCTGACTCTTTGCAGCCCTATGGACTATATAGCCTGCCAGACTCCTCTGCCCATGGAATTTCCCGACAAGAATACTGGAGTGGGTGCCATTTCCTACTCCAAGGCATCTTCTTGACCCAAGGATTGAACCTGTGTCTACTGCATTGCAGGTGGATTCTTCACCACTGAGCCACCTGGGAAACCCAACAAAGGATCAGAAAATATATTTTTTTAAAAAAGAACCATTCAGAGCAGAATGCAATAACTGAAATGAAAAACAAACTAGAAGGGCCTAACAGCAGACTAAATAATACAGAACACATATGTGATCTGGAAGACAGAATGATGGAAATTACCCAATTGAACAGCCAAAAGAAATATATTTTTTTAATGAGGATAGTTTAATGAGACAATATAAAGCATACTAATATTTACATGATAGGGATCCCAGAGGGAGAAGAAAGAGAAAAAGTGTTCAAAAGTATATTTGATGAAGTTATGAGACTAAAATATTACTGAAACTAAAGAAAGAAACAGATTTCCAGGTATGGACATTACATATAATACTGTGTAATACATTCCTATTCTCAGATTTACATTCATACCGTGATTATACCATGTTTCCCATTCTCTGGTAGACAGAAATAGTTCTGTGTCCTTTGTGTGTATATACATGTTGCAACCCCATCTTTTACTTATTTTCTTTTTCTGCCTTTCTATTAATATTTTAACTTCACATGCCTACCATATCTCTTTATCAGATGTGCAGGCTTTCCATGTGATACAATGATCTTATCTAGTAAATTAGGACCCTCATGTCAAGGCTTCATAAAATATGAGTGAATTATACTGCAAAGTGCTAAATGTGAGGTTTTAAATAGTAAATAAAGTCTATATATGAGCTGAGTGGATGGTAGACCTTCTTTAAAGAGTATTATTTGGTTAAACTGTCTTCTGACATATGATGTGATGAGAAAGAATAATACTACTTCGTTTCTACTCCATTCCAGTACATCTCTACTGATAATATCTTTTTAAAATAAATTTAAGGAATTAAATGCAATTCCATAAAAGCATATCTAAAAATTCAAATAATAGACAATGGTGAGCTTGGTTATACAGGTATCAATAACCTAAGGGAAAAGAATTTTTGATTGACTTCCTGACTTAATGAGGTCACAAAACTATAGTCATTCTGTTATTTCACTTAAGAGTATTATGTACCAGACAGTCACTGTCTGAAAACATTGAGAAGCATGAAACTCAACTCTAGGATAAAGCTCTGTGGGCCCTGAAATAAACCATTTTTATTTCTAAAAGGAGCTAGAAATGAACCGTGGTATTACAGAACCTAAAACTGCAAAGTGCCCACTGTCCCATTCCCGCCCCCCCCAGTGCTTCTGCACATGAAGTATAACTCCCTTAAGAATACTGCCAAATGCTTCCTTCTTCTGTTAAATGATTCAAATGGTGGTCGTTCCACAATTGCTTTCACTTTTACAGTCTGAAAGTCTCAGCATTTGTATATTTAACCTCTGACTTTTCCTTTTTTGTTTCTGTATCTCTAAAACTAGCTTAATTCAGTGGGGAATATAGACTGGTCTGTATTTTAGGACTTCCTGTACTTTGCCTACCATACAGACCTGAGTTAAGGACCATGAGCGCTGGGATCCATTATCATAACCTTTCATACATCACATCAAAACATATATTTTGACGAAGAGAAATTCACTGTCAGAATAGCCCCTATTATCCTCTTTCTCCTTCCTCATCATATAACCATACAGAATTGTCTTAATTTTCTTAAATGCCAAGGACCTTTTGACCAGACAATTATTTTCTAAGATGGCATGCTAGAATGCTTGAAAGTACATTAATTTTTCCTTTGACTTACAGGAGGAAAAAAAAAAAGCTTTTGAAATTCATTAGCTGGAAGAGTGCAAAATTTTGAGTTAACCACCTATAAAACATTAACACAAAAGGAAAAGTATGATTAGCCAACAGCAGTGGTCCCCTGAGGCACTGGATCAAGGAACAAATGGAAAGAGTTCTGAAAGACTCTGAATAGGCAGAAGAAAGTCAAGGACTGGGAAGAAATGGAAAACACATTTTGCCTATGGCATAGCCTCTATGTAATATGGAGTCTTGCAAATTTCAAAGGTTTTGACTGAGATGTTGATTTATATGCACACACATGCTTACTTGACAATATTTGGATTCAGGGTATTAATAATGATGATTAAAGAAAATTGTGGCCTCCATATGTGCCTAAGGGTAGCCTTGATAGACTTTCCAATAATTACCATCTTTCTGATTACAGAAGGGAAGTTGAATGTTAAAGCAGAATGCCAAAGTTTTAATTAAATGTGCAAGAGAAAGTTGATACTAAGTCATACAAGAGAAAATTACTGAAGCATATCCAAGTTGATCAGAAGTCAAAAACTTTCAGTACAAAGAAAACCTTATAATCATAAATTCTTAATATCAACATACTCATTCATCTGATAACTCTAAAATAGAATTTTAATGAGAGTATCCAAAACCAATAGTCTAAACACTGTTTTCATGGGGTTATAGAATTTTACTCTGTCCTCACAAAGTTTTTGACACAGACCCAGGATTTGTATTACCGAAGTGTACTAACAATAGAAAGGTATTGTTCAAAGCAAAAGAACTGGAAAATGGAAAAGAGAGGAGAATAATGGGATTTGGAAATTCAATGAACTGATTTTCTTCATATTGGCCTACCTAACCATGCAGCTATTAATTTCTGCAGTAGTCATTTCTGTACTAAACTATGTCTCTTTGATCTAAAAATAACTAAAGAGTTTATTATGTTCTACATAATTTTAATAGCACAGTGGAAATTTTTTAAAAAATTTTAGACTGAAAGAGCAGACCACATTTATTACAAGCTCTACATGTTACTCCATGGTAAATATATTACAGTGATTATATACCCTGAGAGAGACTTGAGTTACTAAATAATAAATGATATTACTAACAAACACAATAGCCAGCATTCACTCAATGATTAAACTGGGACTGCCTGCTTATTTTCTTTCATGTACTGTCTGAGGCGTAATGATGCAGACAGAAACAAATGTTCTCTTTCAAGGAGCTCTCCTAAATGGTGGGTTAATCAAGTAAAGAATCTAAGGGCTGGATTAGACTGAGAACAGAGGGGATCATATTACATTGCTTATATGTAGAATCTTAAAAAAAGAGAGACACAAATGAACTTATTTATGAAACAGAAATAGAAACACAGACAGAGAAAATATACTTACCAAAAGGGAAAAGCTGGGGTGGGGGATAAATTAAGTTTGGGATTAACATATACACACTATTATATATAAAATTGGAAAAGACTGTGATGCTGGGAGGGATTGGGGGCAGGAGGAGAAGGGGACGACTGAGGATGAGATGGCTGGATGGCATCACGGACTCAATGGACGTGAGTCTGGGTGAACTCCGGGAGTTGGTGATGGACAGGGAGGCCTGGCGTGCTGCGATTCATGGGGTCGCAAAGAGTCAGACACAACTGATCGACTGAACTGAACTGAAAGGATATATAAAATAGATAACCAACAAGGACCTACCATGCAGCCCAGCGAACTATACGCAATATATTATAATAACTTATAGGGAAAATACTTTGAAAAAGAATACATAAATATATATTTAGATCTATTTATATAACTGAATCACTGTACTATACACCTGGAACTGGCACAACATTGTAAATCAATTATGCTTCAATTTAAAAATAGCATCAAGTTATATAATGTAAATATGTACAATTTTTATATGTCAATGATATCTCAATAAGGCTATTAAAAAACAACATAGAAATAAATCTCCCAACTCAGGAATCAGACCCTAGTCTCCTGCACTGTGGGCAGATTCTTTACCTTCTGAGCTACCAGGGACGCCATCGATGTAAATACTAAGTGAGAATATTCGCCCATACTGGGGCAGGGATTGGCCTAAATCAGAGGCGTATCAGGTATCCAAAATAGCCCTAGGTTCATAAATCACTGTCATCATGGATCTATGCATAGTTCTCTTTAGAATAACTTTATATCACATATGTATATGCCTATCTAATATCGTCTTCAATGCTGTATACCTGAAACTAGCAAACACTGTAAATCAACTATATCTCAATTAAAAAAAGAAAGAAAACATTGCTTTGGTTTTGCTTTAGTTTAACTTTCAATTTCACTTGCTTGTACTGAAATAATGAACAATCAGGAACCTATCATTTAACCTAAAACTAAAGCAAACTGGCATATGTATTATTGGTGGTTCCTATCTACCTACTTCTCTCTCTTTCTTCTATCCTTCCCAAACTAGCCATCACAGAAACAACTATCACTCTGAACTTCATGATTACTTCCAAGTTCTTAATTCTTTCAAAATGAACACATATACCTAAATACTATGAAACATGGTGTTGCTTGTTTTAAAGTTATAAATCTTAAAACCTGGTCTATGTTTCAAAGGCTGAGCAGGTACTATTTGAATTATGTACTTGCATTCTAATCAAGAATGTTTAAAGTGGTGTTAATATCTTCTCTAGAATAATACGTATTAAGTTCATCTCTTTCTAATTATTATGAACAGGTCAGTTTGTAGGGCACCAAAGTGAGGGATTGGCAGAAAAGAAAAGGCCAATTCAGTGTAAGAAGAATCTTTACCATTTTCAAAGTCAATTCTTGTGATCATATTATTACTCTGTGTTTGTGTGTGTGTGCGCGCTTAGTCACTCAGTTGCGTCTGACTCTTTGTGACCTCATGGACTGTCGTCTGCCAGGCTCTTCTGTCCGTCGGATTCTCCAGGCAAGAGTATCGGAGTGTGTTGCCATTTCCTTCTCCAGGGGATCTTCCTCACCCATGGAACAAATCTGCCTTTCCTGCATTGCAGGTGGATCCTTTACTGTCTGAGCCACTGTCATGTAAAAGTCTAACAGGAGCATTGGGGCAAATTTTCAAAATATAAATATGGGTAAAAATCCTACATCCAGTCCCATATGGTGAGGAGACCTCAGCCCAGCCCCTCAGACATTTCTGAATTACTTTATGTCATGCCCTTACTAAATCTTGGAGAAAAACAACAAAAAAATACATACTAAGCCAGTTAAACACTTCTCAGTATGTCTAAAATCTGAGGATCTGCTACTTGATGACTGTAGCCTACCAGGCTCCCCCGCCATGGGATTTTCCAGGCAAGAGTACTGGAGTGGGATGCCATTGCCTTCTCCACTTTGAGAGGTAGTATGTACAATGGTGAAGAATATGGATCATTTCTGTGTTATCAGTTTTCTCACTAATTTAACAGAAATGATATCATTATAGAATCTTGTGAAACTGAACCTAATAAATAGTCTTTGTTACTAGAATTAGATTTTCTCTTGGGTGATTGTTTTGAGTTTTCATTGGCTACGCTTTCTTCAGGTTTAAATTATTAGTGACATCACTGATATAACTTTTACTTTTTATACACAAAATACGTATATTGATATGTTTTCAATCATAAAGTAACCAAGAGAGATATCAATTAATTACTAAGTTTTTAGCCTTATGAGGTCTGTGGCTTATACACTTAGAGGATTTTGAGAACCCCATGAACAGTATGAAAAGGCGAAATGATAAGATACTGAAAGAGGAACTCCCCAGGTCAGTAGGTGCCCAATATGCTACTGGAGATCAGAGGAGAAATAACTCCAGAAAGAATGAAAGGATGGAGCCAAAGCAAAAACAACACCCAGCTGTGGATGTGACTGGTGATAGAAGCAAGATCCGATGCTGTAAAGAGCAATATTGCATAGGAACCAGGAACGTCAGGTCCATGAATCAAGGCAAATTGGAAGTGGTCAAACAAGAGATGACAAGAGTGAACGTTGACATTCTAGGAATCAGCAAACTAAAATGGACTGGAATGGGTGAATTTAACTCAGATGACCACTATATCTACTACTGCGGGCAGGAATCCCTGAGAAGAAATGGAGCAGCCATCATGGTCAACAAAAGAGTCCAAAATTCAGTACTTGGATGCAATCTCTAAAACGACAGAATGATCTCTGTTCATCTTCAAGGCAAACCATTCAATATCACAGTAATCCAAGTCTATGCCCCAACCAGTAATGCTGAAGAACTGAAGTTGAACGGTTCTATGAAGACCTACAAAACCTTTTAGAACTAACACCCAAAAAAGATGTCCTTTTCATTATAGGACATGGTCAACAAAAGAGTCTGAAATGCAGTACTTTGATGCAATCTCAAAAACGACAGAATGATCTCTGTTCGTCTCCAAAGGCAAACCATTCAATATCACAGTAATGCAAGTCTATGCCCCAACCAGTAACACTGAAGAAGCTGAAGTTGAACGGTTCTATGAAGACCTACTGAGCTCCAAAGAATTGATGTTTTTTAACTGTGGTGTTGGAGAAGACTCTTGAGAGTCCCTTGGGCTACAAGGAGATCCAACCAGTCCATTCTGAAGGAGATCAACCCTGGGATTTCTTTGGAGGGAATGATGCTGAAGCTGAAACTCCAGTACTTTGGCCACCTCATGCGAAGAGTTGACTCACTGGAAAAGACTGCTGGGAGGGATTGGGGGCAGGAGGAGAAGGGGATGACAGAGGATGAGATGGCTGGATGGCATCACTGACTCGATGGATGTGAGTCTGAGTGAACTCCAGGAGTTGGTAATGGACAGGGAGGCCTGGCGTGCTGTGATTCATGGGGTCGCAAAGAGTCAGACATGACTGAGTGACTGAACTGAACTGAACTGATGAAGACCTACAAGACCTTTTAAAACTAACACCCAAAAAAGATGTCCTTTTCATTATACGGGCCTGGAATGCAAAAGTAGGAAGTCAAGAAACACCTGGAGTAACAGGCAAAATGGGCCTTAGAATGCAGAATGAAGCAGGGCAAAGACTAACAGAGTTTTGGCAAGAAAATGCACTGGTCATAGCAAACACCCTCTTTCAACAACACAAGAGAAGACTCTACACATGGACATCACCAGATGGTCAACACCGAAATCAGAATGATTATATTCTTTGCAGCCAAAGATGGAGAAGCTCTATACAGTCAACAAAAGCAAGACCAGGAGCTGACTGTGGCTCAGATCATGAAGTCCTTATTCAAATTAAGACTTAAATTGAAGAAAGTAGGGAAAACCACTACATCATTCAGGTATGACCTAAATCAAATCCTTTATGATTATACAGTGAAAGTGAGAAATAGATTTAAGGGACTAGATCTGATAGACAGAGTGCCTGATGAACTATGGACGGAGGTTCGTGACATTGTACAGGAGACAGGGATCAAGACAATCCCCATGGAAAAGAAATGCAAAAAAAGCAAAATGGCTGTCTGAAGTCTTACAAACAGCTGTGAAAAGAAGGGAAGCAAAAAGCAAAGGAGAAAAGGAAAGATATAAGCATCTGAATGCAGAGTTCCAAAGAATAGCGAGAAGAGATAAGAAAGCCTTCCTCAGCGATCAATGCAAAGAAATAGAGGAAAATGACAAAATGGGAAAGATGAGAGATCTCTTCAAGAAAATTAGAGATACCAAGGGAACATTTCATGCAAAGATGGGCACAATAAAGGACAGAAATGATATGGACCTAACAGAAGCAGAAGATATTAAGAAGAGGTGGCAAAAATACACAGAAGAACTGTACAAAAAAGATCTTCACAACCAAGATAATCAAGATGGTGTGATCACTCACCTAGAGCCAGATATGCCAGAATGTGAAGTCAAGGGGGAAAACATCACTATGAACAAAGCTAGTGGAGGTGATGGAATTCCAGTTGAGCTACTTCAAATCCTAAAAGATGATGCTGTGAAAGTGCTGCACTCAATATGCCAGCAAATTTGGAAAACTCAGCAGTAGCCACAGGACTGGAAAAGGTCAGTTTTCATTTCAATCCCAAAGAAAGGCAATGCTGAAGAATGCTCAAACTACTGCACAATTGCACTCATCTCACATGCTAGTAAAGTAATGCTCAAAATTCTCCAAGCCAGACTTCAGCAATACATGAACCATGAAATTCCAGATGTTCAAGCTGGTTTCAGAAAAGGCAGAGGAGCCAGAGATCAAATTGCCAACATCTGCTGGATCATCGAAAAAGCAAGAGAGTTCCAGAAAAACATCTATTTCTGCTTTATTGACTATGCCAAAGCTTTTGACTGTGTGGATCACAATAAACTGTGGAAAATTCTGAGAGAGATGGGAATACCTGACCACCTGACCTGCCTCTTGAGAAACCTGTATGCAGGTCAGGAAGCAACAGTTAGAACTGGACATGGAACAACAGACTGGCTCCAAATAGAAAAAGGATTACGTCAAGGCTGTATATTGTCACCCTGCTTATTTAACTTATATGCAGAGTACATATGAGAAACACTGGGCTGGAGGAAGCACAAGCTGGAATCAAGATTTCTGGGAGAAATATCAATAACCTCAGATATGCAGATGACACCACCCTTATGGCAGAAAGTGAAGAGGAACTGAAAAGCCTCCTGATGAAAGTGAAAGAGGAGAGTGAAAAAGTTGGCTTAAAGCTCAACATTCAGTAAACGAAGATCATAGCATCCAGTCCCATCACTTCATGGGAAATAGATGCGGAAACAGTAGAAACAGTGTCAGACTTTATTTTTTGGGCTCTAAAATCACTGTGGATGTTGATTGCAGTCATGAAATTAAAAGACGCTTACTCCTTGGAAGGAAAGTCATGACCAACCTAGATAGCATATTCAAAGGCAGAGACATTACTTTGCCAACTAAAGTCTGTCTAGTCAAGGCTATGGTTTTTCCAGTGGTCATGTATGGATGTGAGAGTTGGACTGTGAAGAAAGCTGAGTGCTGAAGAATTGATGCTTTTGAACTGTGGTGTTGGAGAAGACTCTTGAGAGTCCCTTGGACTGCAAGGAGATCCAACCAGTCCATCTTACAGGAGATCAGCCCTTGGATTTCTTTGAAGGGAATGATGCTGAAGCTGAAACTCCAGTACTTTGGCCACCTCATGTGAAGAGTTGACTCATTTGAAAAGACCCTGATGCTGGGAGGGATTGGGGGCAGGTGGAGAAGGGGACGACAGAGGATGAGATGGCTGGATGGCATCACTGACCCGATGGACGTGAGTCGAGTGAACTCCCGCAGTTGGTGATGGACAGCGAGGCCTGGCGTGCTGTGATTCATGGGGTTGCAAAGAGTCAGACACGACTGAGCGACTGAACTGAACTGAACTGAACTGAACCTCTTATATATGGCATTTTCCATTTCATGATAACCCTATATGTGGGTGGCATTTAGCAGAGATTTGTTTTCTAATAAAGGGAGAACTCCATTTGCAAACATCCTGCCATTCCCATCTGACTTGGAGGCTTCCACTCAGCTATTGACACACTAAGGCCCATCAGAAGCCACCTATATTTATAAATAAATTTTCACTGAAGCACAACTAACCTCATTTATTTACAAATTATAAATTTCCACTGGTGAAACCACCCAATCTATGGTGTTTTGTAATGGCAACCCAAGTTAAGACAGCTAATATCATGCTACAGTAGGAGGGCTGAGTAGTTGAGACAAGAACTATAAGGCCCTCAAATATCGTGTCCTTGCCAGAAAAGTTTGCCAACTCCTTCTCTAGTTTTTGGATAAAAATACCAGTTAAAATGCTAGAAATTTTATATCAAGGGACCTAATGATGGTTAGTGGGAGCTATATTTGCATAACAAGCATCTTGTTTCTCTTTAATGGATATGAAAACCAGCAGCTCATGCTATCACATTCCTCCTACTACAGCCACTGAGAACTACACGCTATAGAAAACTACCCACTGAGACCCCTTAAGTGCTTCTGTGGCCAGAGCTATAAATCTATGAAGGCTGAAAACCTGGGTCCCAAATATGCTTTCCCAACTTAATGGTTAACTCTTAATTAATGGTTATGATAGCTAGAAGGCATCAATGGTATGCTAAAGACATACTTGACTCTGTAATTCACAAGGAATATTCACTTCAAGAATGCTTCAAATGGTAGCAATAAGAACAAAATATTTTTTGTTAATAGTTCAGTGGGGAAACTATTAGTGGCAGTGTGTCTGTGGGATATTGTTGTGGGGGAAAAAGTCAGCTATTTGAAAAACAAAAGCAACACCGTAAAACTAAAGAATATGGGCTTTAGAACAGGCAGAGATGGATTCAAATCTAGGCTGTGACCCATCATTTATTTGGCATCCAGGTATCTCACTCTCAGAACCTCAACCTCCTCATCAATGAAATGAAGATTATACTGCCTCATTTGTGGGTTGTTGATATTTAATTTGATTAATTATGTGTAAAATATGTTGAAGTACATGGATATAAAATAGACTTTCAAAATGGTAGCTCTTCTCATGAATCACAGGAAGATACTGTCTCAGTTTCTCTTATTTATGAAAATACTTTTATCTGAGAACAAAATGACACTGATGAGAAATACATCTGACCCAACATTCAAGTTATTGACGCCATTCATCAATTACAGAAGGGCAGGAAATATTTTTTAAAAACAAGCAAACAAAAATCCTGACCCACATTATAACAAGGAACAGGTTATTAAGGGAAGAAGTCATTTGATTTAACTCACACACTGGCACCTACAGAGGCAGGTGTACAATTCCTGAGTCCCATTAAAAAATAGCACAAGTTTTCTGCCCTACTTCTATGCCTGTCAGAGATAGACATGCTGCCACACACACTTGGCTCTCATAACCAATGTGTGTGTGTGTGTGTGTGTGTGTGTATGTGCCCAGACACGAGTGATATGCATGTGCTCAGATGTTTGAAAGAGAAAAAAAGATAATAGAGCTCTGTGATTAACACATTTCGAAGAACAAAAGTTTATTTTGTCTTTATTACCCCTCAAAGAGGGATGCAATCATTTACATTGCAAGTATATCACTTGGTTATTTAATACTAATCCCTCCCATGTGTTTTGAAGGGAAAACAACTGCCCTTTTTTCCCACAAGAATATTATAAACATCAGATGAGATAACGTATAAACAACAATACTTAGAAGAGGACAGTGACAAATAATATCTGCCCTGAGGACTGTAAGGACAGATCCAGGTTGTGGTAAGTTTGTAGTACGTGGGAAGATTCTAAAACTGGCAAACTGTATATTGGGAAGATTTAATAAGAAAGAGTTTCAAATATCCACCAGGCAGCCTTGTAGAAGAGGAATCTGTCACTGGAAAAGGTAGAGCACAGAGTGAAGAGACATATTTCTGTGTAATGACAGACAGGACTCCGATTTCCCTAAGGAAGGAGCAGGTGCTCTGTTTAGTTCATATTTGGCACCAATCTTCCAGGTTTATCATTACCTTAAATCTCAATTACTTGTACAAAGAGATGTTTCACATATTTGCATTTCACATAACATTCACACTTGCCTGTCAGCTCCCTGAGCATAAAGACTGTGTTATTCAGGCCTCACGTTCTCTATAGCTCTTTACATTTTGTCTTTCAGGTTGTGGATGCTCAATAACTATTTGTTAACAAAATATAAACTGAAACTGCTTTTCAAATATAAATCAAGTGTTGTGACACTAGTGTGAATATGACTCCTGCAGTCTTATCCCCTCTTAGAACCCTGAGTAGAGAATTGTATTGATTTGCTTATGCTCATTTCTATGTTGATGCAGTATAGATGTTAATTTGCCACTTGGATTGATTTTTTTTTCTCTATGTTAACTAGCAGGAAGGTTCTATTTAAGGGGTTGGTGGAAGGGAAGGCTTGTTATTTCAAAATACTTCACTGCAGACAGGCAATCATCTTAGATGAAATTCCTTAAGTGCAGTTATCCAAATGTCTATTTCATTCTTGGCAATAAAAGGGCCCTCGCCAATGTCCAATGACCTATAAATCAGAGCTAGAAGAATTCTTTATGCAAATTAAATTTGTGCCACACTCATCAATAAAAAAGAAAACAGCAAGAAGATTAAATTTGCAGCAGCCACACAAAGTAAAGGATTCCTGTATCTATTTGTAGGATATGTCAGTATGGCTTATTATTTTTTGAGACAGTGTGCTTTGAAAGAATTAATGGGAAATGAGCTTTATGAATTGATTATTAAATGAGAGGGAGAGAGTAAAGAGAGTCAGGAAAATAAAGTAGGCAACCAGTTTGATTAAACTTAGAAGCTTTAAAAGACTCACATAAAAAGTAAGAGACACTGATATTAGTTTTACAGCAGTATTATAAACCTCAGGAATTAACTAATTATATTATAGAACAGTTTATTCCTCCTCGGGTCCATTTTTTATTTTACATTTAAATAATAGATATTCAAACCTTTATCCATGTATTCAGGGTTTTTATCACTCCTTTAAAAAGAAAGCAAAATAAAAAGAAAGGGGGAAAATTATGTCACTTTACATTGATGGAAATGTACTACTACAAAATAAAATCACTATACTACTCTTTAACTAATAGAATATAATGTATTAACCCTCTAGAGGCTAGTAAATGGAAATGGATCCAGACAACTTACCCGTTTTCTTAGATTGCAAGTAAGAGTGAGATTCCTTGAGAACGAGTTTGCAAAAGCTGTATAAAAGTCCAGGACTTTAAGCAAGGCTTCTCTCTTGATGATGTGGAGGTCACAATATGTCAGTGCTCGGACATTGGCACATGCGTGAGCAAGGGTAGTTTCCTTCCAGAAGATGTCTCCAAACACATCTCCTTTCCCTGGAAAATAGTTAAGATACATACATTCAAGTATCTACACTAGTTTTTTTATCCTAGTCATGTTCTTTTTTCTAATTCAGTTTCATATGTTACTGATCATCAAACATAATTTAAAGTCTAAGTATGCAATACCACATATGTACACATAACAATGCACAACACTTTCATATAATATGTAAAGTAACATCATCCTAAATTCAGTCTTTGATGGAAATCTAGAGTGACATGAATAAATGAAATCCAACAGAGGAGCCAAGAACCTCATTTTAAGAAATAGTTTCATTACCTTCTACCACCTTAACTTTTCCCATTCTGACTAAAAGGAGCAAAGGTGACTTCTTAGTTTCATCTTTTCTTCTGCTCCTTCTGGTAGAAATGACAGTAAAATGCAATACGCAAGAACCTCCTGTTATAGCTTTATAAATCTGGAACTGACTCGACATATATTAAACATAAATTATTCAGCACCTAGGGCTTGTGCTGGAGGCAAACAAAGCTCACCAAGACTGATTCTCCAAGGATGCTTTTCCCTCTTCACAGAAATAAACCTCATGCACAGCTTCAGAGCCCCTGGAGAGAGCTCCAGTTCACAATTACAGAGCCAAAGAAACTAAGTTGGGTAAAACATAGAGGCCCAGATTTGCTATGCCATAAACAGTTCCATAAAGAGTGCTGTACTGTGGTCAAATGTGGATGTTAAAATAATGGAACACAGAAATCAACTATTTACTTCAGAGCAACACCCACTGATGATCTGAAATCAACAGTTCACCATCCTGAGTCAAGAGTACTTAGTTGCCCAAACACAGGGAAATAAGGAAGCTTCAGAGTTAAGTGCTAAAAGGTTTTTCTGCTGAGGCAATTCCATAAGTGTCCCTGTCTTGTGAAGGGCCATCAACTGTGTTCTCCATTCTTCTGCAGGAAAGAGAAGGTTTTAAAGTGGAAAAGATGGGGAATATATCCAGAAGGGAAAAAAAATATCTTTCTACAGTCAGTCTTTCAAAGATTTATTCTTTATGTACTCTAACCACAGAGATAAGTGAAGATTAAAAAGCTCTTATCATGAAGATTAAAGTCAGAACTGACAGGAACTAAGGAAGAAGAAAGATGCCTATAACACTTCAGGCGTCAGACCAACAGAGAGAAAAGATAGCATGCAACCAGATAAATGAGAGAAAAAGAGAGAGAGAGAACAAGAGAGACAGAAAGAGAGGCTGAGGTTAAATGAGATTATGGATTCTTTGCCCACCCTACACAGAAAGTTTGGAAATCCTTATTGAACCAAGAGCCACTCTGGGATGGAGAGAGAAAACACATATATCACTGAAGGGGTAGTTAAAACCACTCTGTGATCAAATGATCATCATAAAACAACCATAATAGATATTTAATAGATATTGAGCAATCTCATTTGTTTCCAGATTCTCCCAACATTTCCTTTTTAGTTAGTGATGATGACCTTTTAAGCTGCTGATGAAGAGCTTAACTGTATGACAGTCATATATTTGTTCAAGGAGGATTAGGGACCTGAGAGCCAAATAAGATGTCTGGGGTGATACAGCATCAAAACAATCCAGGGAAACTTTAACCATAGAAATTTAAAAGATAAACCCTACCTCCCCTCAACACAGATGAATTTTAGCGCTCCATTTTCTTTAAACTAGCAATTCCAAGTATAGGTGTTTATTCCAACCGCATTATCTGAAGTACCGCGTTCACTGAAGTGATATTTATAATTGCCAGAAAGGGTAGAAACAATATAAATGTGAGTAAAAATAAATAAATAACCGATGGAATATTATGCAGCCACTAAATATCATAATTTGCCTCAGCACAGGAGTCAGTGTGTCAGTCTTATGAAAATGACAGAGAAATGGTCGCATTATGTGAAATAATAAAAGCAGAATATTAAATCATACATATAGTATATCCTCATGTTAGGCACCCTCTTCTTCCCAGAAACACACACAAAGCAAATGTATCAAATAGTAGGTTTTCTTGTAAAAGGATAATTGTTGTTGTTCAGTCGCAAAGTCATGTCCCACTCTTTGTGACCCCATGAACTGCAGCACGCCAGGCTTCCCTGTCCTTTACTATTCCCCTAAGTTTACTCAGACTAATGTCCATCGAGTCAGTGACGTCATCTAACCATCTCATTCCCTGTGGCTCCCATCTCATCTTGCCCTCGATCTTTTCCAGCATCAGGAAAAGAGTTGGCTCTTCACATCAAGATAATGGATCAGTTTTACTACATCTTTTAATTTACATGTGCTATTTTTTAACCAGAAGAAATCAACTATTATATTATTATAGTCCCCAGTGTTATGGAAATAACAGGACTTTTAAAGGGCTGCTTTGAGCCACTATTAGGATTCCTTTTCCCCTACTGTCATTGTTACTCTTTCTATACTGGGTTTTACATTGAAGAGAGACAAATGCTTACATTTCTTTCTGAATCATTTCTGAAATGTTTTCTCAAGTTATCACTTATATTACAAGCTCTGACCTATTTATAAATACTCATTACTTTTCAATTATTGATTTTCCTGTATAGCAACAACAATAATTATTAGTGTCTTTGACTCAGTAATTTTGCTTCTGGGACTCAATAAAAGATTTAAAACACACACATATAATATTCACTGAAGTGCTATTAATTATAACCTCAGATTGGCAAAAATAAATAAATAAATAAATCCAAATACAACAGAAATCTATAGCTATGTACATATTAATTCATGAGAATTAAAACTAGTTTCAGAAATCCCATGCAAAAATGTAGATTTCATAATGTTAAGCAAAAATAAAGATACAATTATGGTTATAGCTACAGTAAAGTACACAAAAAGGAAACTGAAAATTTAATAGAATTTTCTATTAAAAGTTTATCTCGACACTTCTCCAAAGAAGACATACAGATGGCCAATAAACACATGAAAAGATCTCAACATCACTCATTATTCAGTTCAGTACAGTCACTCAGTCGTGTCCGACTCTGCGACCCCATGAACCGCAGCATGCCAGGCCTCGCTGTCCATCACCAACTCTCAGAGTTCACCCAAACTCATGTCCATTGAGTTGGTGATGCCATCCAGCCATCTCATCCTCTGTTGTCCCTTCTCCTCCTGCCCTCAATCTTTCCCAGCATCAGGGTCTTTTCAAATGAGTCAGCTCTTTGCATCAGGTGGCCAAAGTCATTATTAAAGAAATGTAAATCAAAACTACAGTGAGATACACATCACGCCAGTCATAATGGCATCATCAAGAAAATCTACAAACAATAGATTCTAAAGAGGACGTGGAGGAAAGGGAACCCTCTTGCACTGTTAGTGGAATGTAAATTGATAAAGCCTTTATGGAGAACAGAATGGAGATTCCTCAAAAAACTAGGACTAAAACTACCATATGGCCTAGGCATCCCAACTGCTGAGATATATGCTGAGTGTATATGCTGAGAAAAACAGGAATTCAAAAAGACACATGTACCACAATGTTCATGGCAGCACTATTTACAATAACCAGGACATAGAAGCAACCTAGATGTCTATCAACAGATGAATAATAAAAGAAGTGTGGTACATATATGCAATGGAATATTACTCAGCCATAAAAAGGAACAAATTTTAGACAGTTGTAGTGAGGTGGATGAACCTAGATCCTGTTATACAGAGTAAAATAAGACAGAAAGATAAAAATAGATAGAATATATTAAAGCATATATATGGAATCTAGAAAAATAGTACTCATGAAACTATTTGCAGGAAAGAAGGAATAGAGAAACAGATATAGAGGACAGACTTGTGGACACAGAGGGGGAAGGAAAGGGTGGAATGAACTGAGAAAGTAGCAATGACATATACATACTACCATGTGTAAAAATAGCTAGTTAGTGGGAAGCTGCTATGTAGCAGAGGGAACCTAGCCTGGCACTCTGTGATGACTTAGAGAGGAGGAAGAGGGGTGGGGTGGGAGGGAGGTTCAAGAGAGAGAAGATATAAATATATAGTTATGACTTATTCTTGATGTTATACAGCAGAAAACAACACAACATTGTAAAGCAATTATCTTCCAATAAAACATCTACTATTCCTTAATTTCTTATAAAAGAGTAATCTTGATGGACACAAAATTATGTTTTATTTTTCTATGTTATTCTATGTTAATCTATATGGTATATTATAGGTTACTATTATTTATCAATTGATAATAAATTGTGTTAAAAATCAAAAGGAACATAAGACAAAAGAAAATGCATATAACTATTAAGGAACATAAGACAAAAGAAAATGCATATAACTATTACAGAAATTGACTTCAAGTGATGTGTTTATTGTTTTCCTTCTCTCTACTTTTTGTTTTCTAAATTTTTTCTAATGAATTTTTTATTTAAAAATAACAAATTATTTTCACAGATGTTTTTCCTTATAGTTTTTAGTGGGACTAAATTAATAAAGTAGGTACACATATCTGCAGAACAGTAAATAAATATCTATTAATAAATAAGTGTATCATCAATAGATAAAAGATACTCAATATATACATAAATTTCCCCTTGTCAATATAGATCATTTTAAATTGTGGAGCATTCAAATGTCTGTTATATGTTTTATTTTACCTAAATTGATGAAATTAAAATTCTCACCATATTTCTATCAACATTTTAAAATTTAAATTCTTTATCTTTTTTAGTATCATGGGGAAATAAAAAGTCTATGAGGCTGAAAAGTAACATGGGAAGTTAACTGACTCAACCAAAGTAAAATTAGCCTCTGCTCCTCTCCCTAAAAAATGTCTAGAGAAGCATAGCAAAATTAATAAATATGGATTATCCTGCTCCAAACATGAGAACTTGGGTTACATGTAAGCAATACTGATTGTTTTATAATACAGAATTTTCATTAGGATACACAATATATCAATTAGACATTAATCAAACTATTTTTCCTCATCCAGTTTTCCATATCACGTAATAGTCACTCAATTCACAACTTTTAAGGCACTTGTGGGAAGATGGCTGTCACATAACTCAACTAATAAATTTACAACCTGACTCATGTTCCTCAGGAAATATTATGCACATTTACACCGAGTAACGTGCAGGAATCACAGCAGTGATGACACAGGGTTATGTATGGACTGTCGAATAGAAAAGTGCCCTTTTATTCATCACAAAGGCTTTGTACACTTTTAGAACTGGGAAATCCTGTTCATCCTCTTAACTATAGAATATCTGATGTTAGTTTTTAGGTCAGCTCCCTCTGGGTGCAAATAGTTTCAGCTATAAACATTTTAGAGTTTGAGAAAACTAACCTTCTCCCAAAGTGCTAAAATTAGTAGAAAAGCTCACACTCTACATGAAAGTTGTTGTTTGGTCTATTTATATTTTCTCAGTTCTTTGCATCAAGTCTTATGAAGCATTTCACTTCCAAACCACAGGAAACTGGATTGTAAAATAGAAGAAAATGTTAACAATTCATACAGCAGAAAACTGAAAAATTTAAGACAAAATAGAGACAAATAGTTAGAACATAATTAAAGGAGTAACACAGATCATAGTATGCCAGTCCCCTGAGGTGCTGATTTTACAGTGTTTTTATTTTAATGGAAACACATCATTTGATGAGTTAATGATATAGATAAAATGAATTCATAAAAATTATCTCAGTTATTCATCAATCCACTATACAGTGATCCACTATAGCCAATGAATTCCTAAAAATAGAGTGCTTGTGGCTTACTTAGGTAGTTTTCTGTGATACAGTGTTATATGTGTTATATTCTGTTATATGTGATACAGTGATAGCTCTATTTAACAATTCTTCTATAGAATGGACTTAATTCACCTATTTACTTTTATTAGTCAGCCCTTCACTATAACAGATTGTTGTAGTTGGCTCGTAAACTTCATTGTGAATTCATATGCACAAAAATTCATTTATAAATTAACAAAGCTAAGAGTTGTTAAATTGTGTGATTTTAAATTGACTTTGACTTTATAAACAGCAAATGTCATAAAGTAATATTTTGAAGGAAAAGAACATGATGAGCACTAAAACTTAGAGATCATATAGGTGTGTTAGAATAGTTTTTGAAACATTTAGAACTGATGCCTGCCTGTCTTTAGTGATTGATCTTCAAAGTCATCTTGTTGAAAAACTGTAACAGATGCAAAACTGACACCTTGAGAGAAGCTAATAATTCTTATCTACCTAAACAATTACTGATTTAGCTTACGAAGTTTTATTGACATGCACAAAGAACGAGCCAAATAGTTCTCATTAAGTGGATGTATAAAAACAGAAAGTATTCTGATGAATAAGTGAAGGACAATGGTGGCTACCTTTGCAGAAGTAGACAATGTGGTAATAAGCGGGCTGATAATCCTGAATTTGGCACTATTAGTATTAAGAACAAATTGGTTATATATAGAAATCTGAACATGTGTCCAAATCAAGAAAGTTAGTAGCATATTATTTTTTAAAAAATCTAAGAAAGAGACTAAATTAAAAAGTAGTTGTCTTAAAATTCTATTTTCTCTTTCAAAGAAAGCATTCAGAGTTGAGACTTATTATAATTTCATACTATAACTAAGTCTTATAACTTTCACATCTGTCAAATGGGAGAAAGATGGCTGTCCACTTCACCCCATTCAATGAATGCATCCAGCATCTTAACCCTAACTCTAGCACTACACTTAAGCTAGAACATGTGTTTTATACTGTGGGGGAAAAGACATGCAGAAAATAGAAATCCTGCTGTCAAGAATTTTTAAGTATATAATACGAGAGACATGCCCAAAAAATATAGGAAAAGATAAGTACTGTAGGATCAGGAATGACAAAGTACATAAGAGAAAATGTTTATTTTTAATTCAAGGGAGTTTTGTTAAGACCTCACAAGTAAAACAGTGTTTGAGTTTAATCACAGTGGAGTCTCTGAGAGAAGAGCAGTATTTTTTTGTGAAAGAGCAGCATGAACATGATTTGCCCAGGGCATGATGAGCAGTGTTACTCCAATGCTGGAAACCCATGGGATGTAGAGAGAAGGCCATATCTAGAGGGAAAAAAGAGCATCCAAGAGGGAGAAACTTCAGTGCTGTGAAGTCTGCTTCATCCCGTTTGAAAGAGAGAACCACCAGAAGTGGTTTCAAGTAAAGACAGTCATGGCCTATTCAGTGCTTTAGTACCAGAACTAGTGATGGTATGAAGTGTGTCAAAGGAAGTACTGTTACATCACTGTGAGACAACCGTATATTTCAGAGATTACAGATACGTGACTTCACCTTGCCTCACAATCACCACATCACAAGTTAAAACAGTGACAAGATTAAAGAGGAAAGAAAGATATAAAGGACATGATAGAAAACAAAAGCTCCATGATTTGTCTATTGATTCGAGTGAGATCAAGGGAGTAACATATTTAAAATAGTCTAGGAAGAAATATGAACCAAGAATTTCATACCCAGCAAAACTGATTTTCAAGAACTCAGGGATTTTGCTCCCATGGATTTTTCCCAAGATTAGTGAATATCCTTTAGACAACTAAATTACCTAGAGAGACACTGATACAGACTAGTGGTAGCCCTAACTATATAGTTACTTGCAGAATTAAGACTAAACGAAGGTTAAAGGGAAAGGGTACAGTATGCATACTATAGGCTCTGAAAATATAGAGCTAGTACAGCTGCTAAAAATAATGATGGGTGGGGAAGAATGGGAAAACAAGCATATGCAAAAATCTTTACATGTATTTTCAGTAATTATACTGGTGGTGATGGTATTAGTATTGTTATTCTGAGGTTGCTATATTTGTAATGTCACATAAAGTAACTGAGCATTTATGCAATACTTTAATTTTATCATCCCCAGCATTCTTAATATGGAAGAAGTAGTTGAAGATGTAATATAGAAGTGAATAAATAAAGCCCTGCTATACTGAATTTTCAGAGAAGGCAATGGCACCCCACTCCAGTACTCTTGCCTGGAAAATCCATGGACAGAGGAGCCTGGTAGGCTGCAGTCCATGGGATTGCAAAGAGTCGAGCACGACTAAGCAACTTCACTTTCGCTTTTCACTTTCATGCATTGGAGAAGGAAATGGCAGCCCACTCCAGTGTTCTTGCCTGGAGAATCCCAAGGGCAGGGAAGTCTGGTGGGCTGCAATCTATGGGGTCACACAAAGTTGGACACAACTGAAGCGACTTAGCAGCAGCAGCATGCTGAATTTTAGTTAAATATAATCTGTATTAACTCATTAGAAATTTTATTTTTATTCATCTATCTATATATATATGAGTGTATATACACATATATACAGAGACACAGACACAGATATGTCTTTCTCCTCAGTTTATTTATTAAATGGACCAAGAAACAATGACTGACTCAGTAGCTGTGAATATCTGTAGGACCAAAACTGTGAAATAAATTTCACAAAAACGAATTCAAGCTTCTTGGAGAAATGCATCAGGTGTGAGGCATATTTATACAAGATGAGGATCTGCTCATACTGCATAGCAATGAAGTCATCAAAGACTGCTGTATCAAAAAGACATGGGAGCCAATTCGAAGGGGCTCTACCTTGGCAAAGATAGGACACTAGCATTTCAATAGTGGTCAAAATTGTAATGCACTGAAATTCATCATTTGCTTAAATTCATTAGTCCATAAAATATTTTTAAGGAACTATCTAGGTACCCTTAAAGGACAAGAAACCAGCTGGCTATCTTAAATGCTGGTAAATAATGGAAAAGTATTAAGTACATGTGCAGTCACTCCTATGTGAACTGCATGCAGCTACTAAGTCGCTTCAGTCGTGTCTGACTCTGCCATAGACGGCAGCCCACCAGGCTCCTCTGTCCCTAGGATTCTCCAGGCAAGAATACTGGAGTGGGTTGCCATTTCCTTCTCCTGTGAACTGCATATTGGGTAACCAAATAGTAGTTTAGAGGTAACTCTCTATAAAAGCATTCCAATAAAAAACAAAAATATAAACTAGAATAATTCCCTTTTGCAACTCCCAAGAGTTAACGGAGCTAGGCATTGAGTATTGACAGTTGTTAACAAAATAAAAANCTGTGAACTGCATATTGGGTAACCAAATAGTAGTTTAGAGGTAACTCTCTATAAAAGCATTCCAATAAAAAACAAAAATATAAACTAGAATAATTCCCTTTTGCAACTCCCAAGAGTTAACGGAGCTAGGCATTGAGTATTGACAGTTGTTAACAAAATAAAAATACAGCTAAAGACAAAAATACGTGTCATCTGATGAAGAAACACAGACCCACTTATAATCTTGCAGAGGGATTGAACTTGAGCCTGATCAGGCTTCTGGATCCAGCTGCTAGTTGACAGGAAATAGAGAGGATGGAGAAACCTGCTAAATGACAGTCAGGATGCAATCAGCAGAGTCCAGATTGCAGGACAAAGGGCTCAGGGTCTTCAGCCAATAATTATAAAGAAAAGAAAGGGGTAAAGGAGGAACTTGTAGATTTAAATGATAGATCAAATTCAGAAATAGGTGAATTAAACTTGGTGTTTAGAATCGATCACAAGGTGTAACTTCTCCTGGGTGGATGGAGATTGTACAAGGTCTTTCGCTTGACCTGTGAAAAAGTCACAGGATCTTTGAACTACAGTTTCATTAGGTTATATGTTTATATTGTTATACTTTATGAACCTGTTTTTTAGTTTACAAATTAAAAAATTCTAGTAGTTTTGACGTGCACATACTTACTAACACCTCCACCGCCATATACCAAAAAAGACTGACTTCTCAATGGCATTCACAGAGCAAGTCAACCAACACCTACAATTTACTAGCTTTGATCTTCTTACTGACAAAACAAAACCAACTTATTAAACTTGTAGTTAGTTAAACTTTCAATTTCTTAAAGACTAAAGCACAGTTGACACTTTTTGAGAAAATATGAAATAATGGGCTTGACTAAGGGAAGGCAGAGTAGAGAAGCATAGTGGGAGCAAGACACTGGTATGTAGGTAGGTATAAGAAATCTAGAAAAATAAAGATGAAGCTTTCTAAACATGGATGCCATGACTTCAGAAAAACAGAAGAGCAATGAGAAAAGCAAGACAGCCTTCCAACTCTATCCAGAAACTGTTAGCACTTAAGGGGAGAATGGAGGATTAAGCATAGGAACTCAGACAAGTCACAAGACCAGTACAAACTCAAGGAGTGGAACAATAGACTTCACATTATCATGAAAGAAACTGAAAAGATTTGTAACCATTCTTGCAATCCTGATGCATCCACCACATTCATACCTACCAACTAGATGGACTCTGGAATTTTCCAATATCCACATGAAAGACAGAACTTAATACCTTATTTTATGCAGGCCTTTGTCCTGCAGAGTTCCCACAGTCTGGACTCTGCTGATTGCATCCTGACTGTCATTTAGCAGGTTTCTCCTTCCTCTCTATTTCCTGTCAACTAGCAGCTGGATCCAGAGCCCTGATCCAGGGCTCATGTCAGTTCTCCCCAGACCTAAACACCGTTATGGGGTAAACTAGTCACTTGGAGCAGGGTCATATCTGTAGACATTTCCGTTCCGGTCAGTCGCTCAGTCGTGTCCGACTCTTTGCGACCCCATGAATCGCAGCACGCCAGGCCTTCCTGTCCATCACCAACTCCCGGAGTTCACTCAGACTCACGTCCATTGAGTCTGTGATGCCATCCAGCCATCTCATCCTCGGTCATCCCCTTCTCCTCCTGCCCCCAATCCCTCCCAGCATCAGGGTCTTTTCCAATGAGTCAGCTCTTCGCATAAGGTGCCCAAAGTACTGGAGCTTCAGTTTTAGCATCATTCCTTCCAAAGAAATCCCAGGGTTGATCTCCCTCAGAATGGACTGGTTGGATCTCCTTGCAGTCCAAGGGACTCTCAAGAGTCTTCTCCAACACCACAGTTCAAA
>SJXQ01010866.1:0-59019 GCA_006408695.1 Aepyceros melampus | reverse complement strand
AAAAAAAAAAAAAAAAACTATAAAATGAAGTCACTCAGTTGTGTCTGACTCTTTGCGACCCCATGGACTATATATAGCGTACCAGGCTCCTCCGTCCATGGGATTCTGGAATACTGGAGTGGGTTGCCATTTCCTTCTCCAGGGGATCTTCCTGACCCAGGGATAGAACCCAGGTCTCCTGCATTGCAGGCAGACGCTTTACTCTCTGAGCCACCAGGGAAGCCTTTTACACTTTACTCTTTATGGTACTTTTTTTAAAGATATGACTTATTTTTTATTGATTTATAATTAAATAATTATAAATTAAACATTATAAATTAATTAAATTATTAATAAATTTAATTTATTTATTTAATTGTAAATAGTTGATTTACAATTTTGTGTTAATTACTGGTATAGTACTTAATAGTGTTGTTAGAAGAAAAGCTTATTTTTGGCTGTATGGCATGTGGGATCTTAGCTCCTCAACAATAGATCAAACCCATGGACCCTGAATGGAAGAGCAGAGTCTTAACCACTGGACCTTGAGAGAAGTCCCAGAAAAAAATATTTTTAGTAAAAGAAAACAAAGCGGTAACGTTAATATTTGGCACTCTAATTTTGTAAAGATTAAACCAAAATTTCAAAATTCTATTTTAAAATTCCTGGTAAAGAAAGCATCACATTTGAAATGGGGTGGTTAAGAGAATGGACATTGAGTCAGACAAATCTGAGTTCAAATCCTATCCCCACCATTTATTTTCTAGGTGTGACCTAGCGTGACTCACCAATACTGCAGAGCGTTGGCTTCTTTATCTGTAAGATGAATTCTCTAGGGCTCAGGTGGCAAAGAATCTGCCTGCAATGCAGGAGATGACCTTGGTTCGATACTTGGGTCAGGAAGGTTCCCTGGAGAAGGGAATGGCAACTCACTCCAATATTCTTCCCTGCAGAATTCCATGGACAGAAGCGCCTGGTGGGCTACAGTGTATGGGGTCACAAAGAATCAGACACAATTGAGCAACTAACAAGATGACTATACTAAATACTTTTTTCACAGATAAATTAGAGAATTTGATGTAATAATGTTTATAAGATAGTGAGTACTTAACAACTATTAGTATTTAAACCAGACTTTCAAAGGAGTCTAGGGGTCTAGACTGTATTTCTCAAAAATATACTTTAAAAGTTGTGATAGGAAATCTTAAAATCCAAACATATCTAGGTGTTTAAATTGTACTTAAGAATGCTGCTGCTGCTGCTGCTAAGTCGCTTCAGTCGTGTCCGACTCTGTGTGACCATAGATGGCAGCCCACCAGGCTCCCCCGTCCCTGGGATTCTCCTGGCAAGAACACTGGAGTGGGTTGCCATTTCCTTCTCCAATGCATGAAAGTGAAAATTGAAAGTGAAGTCGCTCAGTCGCGAAGAGTACTTAAGCATGGGCATGCTCAATTACTAACTAGAGATAAGATGTTTCTTTCTATAAGTCCCTTTTAACCCTAAAGCATTGATATTCCAATAAATAATACTAATTTGTACGCTTCAGTCGTGTCCGACTCTGTGTGACCATAGATGGCAGCCCACCAGGCTCCCCCGTCCCTGGGATTCTCCTGGCAAGAACACTGGAGTGGGTTGCCATTTCCTTCTCCAATGCATGAAAGTGAAAATTGAAAGTGAAGTCGCTCAGTCGCGAAGAGTACTTAAGCATGGGCATGCTCAATTACTAACTAGAGATAAGATGTTTCTTTCTATAAGTCCCTTTTAACCCTAAAGCATTGATATTCCAATAAATAATACTAATTTGTAGATCTATCCATTCCAGTTGATGGTAAAAGTAATGGCAATTTCATGAATTAAAGCCAAATTCCCTTCCAAAGAAAAAAAAAATTTCTACCATGGCAAACAACCTGAGTGTAAGTTCAATTCTTTCTTGATACTGGGAGTTGCTAATGGAGAACAAGGAAATAGTGTTTTAGTAAAGAGTTTTTAGTGGCCTGAGATATTTAGCATTTATCCCTTCTTATTCTC
The DNA here is from genome assembly GCA_006408695.1 of Aepyceros melampus. Taxonomy (NCBI): domain Eukaryota; kingdom Metazoa; phylum Chordata; class Mammalia; order Artiodactyla; family Bovidae; genus Aepyceros; species Aepyceros melampus. The sequence continues at coordinate 57,012 of SJXQ01010866.1, read as the reverse complement.
CATGTTCAAATTGCCCAACTAACAGTAGGAAAGTCTTTTCTCAGTTTGTATAGATCTATGCTAAAGCTAGGATCCTAGAGAAACACATTTTACAAAAACCACATAGATGAAAGAGAAACAGAGGGTAGTCAGTATCTCAAGATAAAACAAAGAAAATGGCAACAGAATACAATACAAGAACTAAAACAGCTGTAAAAAACAACTTAATGCAAAACAAAGTGCTGAATAATTTGGTTCATTGAACCTTTACTGCTGCTGCTGCTGCTGCTAAGTCGCTTCAGTCGTGTCCAACTCTGTGAGACCCCATAGACGGCAGCCCACCAGGCTCCCCCGTCCCTGGGATTCTCAAGGCAAGGACACTGGAGTGGGTCGTCATTTCTTTCTCCAATGCATGAAAGTGAAAAGGGAAAGTGAAGTTGCTCAGTTGTGTTCGACTCTTCGCGACCCCATGGACTGCAGCCCACCAGGCTTCTCCGTCCATGGGATTTTCCACGCAAGAGTATTGGAGTGGGTTGCCATTGCTTTCTCCTAACCTTTACTGAGAACCTATTCAGTTCAGTTCAGTTCAGTTGCTCAGTCGTGTCTGACTCTTTGCGACTCCATTAATCGCAGCATGCCAGGCCTCCCTGTCCATCACCAACTCCCGGAGTTCACTCAGACCTATGCCCACGGACTCCGTGATGCCATCCAGCCATCTCATCCTCGGTCGTCCCCTTCTCCTCCTGCCCCCAATCCCTCCCAGCATCAGGGTCTTTTCCAATGAAGTCAACTCTTAGCATGAGGTAGCCAGAGTACTGGAGTTTCAGCTTTAGCATCATTCCTTCCAAAGAAATCCCAGGGTTGATCTCCCTCAGAATGGACTGGTTGGATCTCCTTGCAGTCCAAGGGACTCTCAAGAGTCTTCTCAACACCACAGTTCAAAAGCATCAATTCTTTGGTGCTCAGCTTTCTTCACAGTCCAACTCTCACATCCATACATGACCACAGGAAAAACCATAGCCTTGACTAGACGGACCTTAGTCGGCAAAGTAATGTCTCTGCTTTTGAATATACTATCTAGGTTGCTCATAACTTTCTTCCAAGGAGTAAGCATCTTTTAATTTCATGGCTGCAGTCACCTATTAGAGAGGTCCTTATCACAGATTCCCTGGTGGCTCAGATGGTAAAGGGTCTGCCTGCAATGCGGGAGACCTGGGTTCTATCCCTGGGTCAGGAAGATCCCCTGGAGAAGGAAATGGCAACCCACTCACTCCAGAACCCTTGCCTGGAAAATTTCATGGATGGAGGAGCCTGGTAGGCTACATTCCATGGGGTTGCGAAAAGTCAGACATGACTGAGCAACTTCACCTTATCACAGATGACAGAGACACAAAAATGAGTAAGACCTTTCAAGTATTCACAACACAGTAGAAGAATAAACAAGTAAGAGACAGATGGAGATCCCTGTATAGGCATGTAATGGAAGCCCAGGATAGAGGCACTTAGTCCAGACCAGGGAAAAAAGGGAGAGAGTAAAAGAAGATGAAGAAGCAAGAGTCAGACAAAGAGAGGAGAAAAGATGTTTCAATCAAGGAAGCAGTGTATGCAATAGCTTGCCAGGAAGAGAGAACTTGGTGCTCAGAAAATTTTCTGTAATTCAATATGGTGAAAAGAGAGTAGGAATAGGGAATGGCACAAATCAGGCTGGAAAGCAGGGCAGACCTGAACCTAAAAGGCATCACAATCCAGGCTAGAAGTCATGTTTTTATCCTGAAAAGTCTAAAAAGCAAAGCCTAACTAAGAGACTAAAAAGATATTTTATATTTTAGAAAACTTATTCTGATGGCAGCATAACATAGAACTGGAGGTTCAAGTTGACAACAGATAGCAAATAGATAGGCCTTTCAGATGGTAGCCATGACCCAGAACCAAAATTTTAAGAGCAGTGGTCATGGGAAAAGACATTCAGTTAAGTTCAGTGGCTCAGTCATGTGCAAATCTGCTACCCCATGACTGCAGCAAGCCAGGCTTCCCTGTGCATCACCAACTCCTGGAGCTGAATCAAACTCCTGTCCATCGACTCAGTGATGTCATACAACCCTCTCATCCTCTGACTCCCCTACTCCTCCTGCCTTCAGTCTTTCCCAGTGTCAGGGTCTTTTCAAATGAGTCAGTTCTTCTTTTCAGGTGGCCAAAGTATTGGAGCTTCAGGTTCAACATCAGTCTTTCAAATGAATATTCAGGACTGATTTCATTTTAAGACTGGCTGCTTTGAATCAGCAGTCTAAAGAACCCTCAAGAGTCTTCTCCAAACACCGCAGTTCAAAAGCATCAGTTCTTCGGTGACAGTTTTCTTTACAGTCTAACTCTCACATCCATACATGACTACTAGAAAAACCATAGCTTTGACTAGATGGACCTTTTTGGCAAAGTAATGGCTCTCCTTTGTAATCCGCTCTTGAGGTTAATCATAGCTTTTCTTCCAAGAGCAGTGCAGTTCAGTTCAGTTGCTCAGTCATGTCTGACTTTTTGCGATCCCATGGATTGCAGCACGCCAGGCCTCCCTGTCCATCACCAACTCCCAAAGTTTGCTCAAATTCAAGTCCATTGAGTCAGTGATGCCATCCAGCCATCTCATCCTTGGTTGTCCCATTCTCATCCTGCCATCAATCTTTCCCAGCATCAGGGTCTTTTCAAATATGAGTCAGCTCTTCCCAACAGGCAGCCAAACTACTGGAGTTTAGGCTTCAACGATAGTCCTTCCAATGAACACCCAGGACCAATTTCCTTTAGCATGGACTGGTTGGATCTCCTTGCAGTCCAAGGGACTCTCAAGAGTCTTTTCCAACACCACAGTTCAAAAGCATCAATTCTTTCTTAGTCCAAATATCACATCCATAATGTGACCACAGGAAAAACCATAGCTTTGACCATACAGACCTTTGTTGGCAAAGTAACCTCTTTGCTTTTTTAATATGCTGTCTAGGTTGGCCATCTTTTCTCCCAAGGAGTAAGCATCTTTTAATTTCATGACTGAAGTCACCAGATGCAGTGATTTTCAGTTCAGTTCAGTTAAGTCGTGCAGTCGTGTCCGACTCTTTGCGACCCCATGAATCGCAGTACGCCAGGCCTCCCTGTCCATCACCAACTCCCGGAGTTCACCCAGACCTACGCCCACGGACTCCGTGATGCCATCCAGCCATCTCATCCTCGGTCGTCCCTTTCTCCTCCTGCCCCCAATCCCTCCCAGCATCAGGGTCTTTTCCAATGAGTCAACTCTTCGCATAAGGTGCCCAAAGTACTGGAGCTTCAGTTTTAGCATCATTCCTTCCAAAGAAATCCCAGGGTTGATCTCCTTCAGAATGGACTGGTTGGATCTCCTTGCAGTCCAAGGGACTCTCAAGAGTCTTCTCCAACACCACAGTTCAAAAGCATCAATTCTTCGGCGCTCAGCCTTCTTCACAGTCCAACTCTCACATCCATACATGACCACAGGAAAAACCATAGCCTTGACTAGACGGACCTTAGTCGGCAAAGTAATGTCTCTGCTTTTGAATATACTATCTAGGTTGGTCATAACTTTTCTTCCAAGGAGTAAGCGCCTTTTAATTTCATGGCTGCAGTCACCATCTGCAGTGATTTTGGAGCCCAAAAAAACAAAGTCTGACACTGTTTCTACTGTTTCCCCATCTATTTCCCATGAAGTGATGGGGCCAGATGCCATGATCTTCGTTTTCTGAATGTTGAGCTTTAAGCCAACTTTTCCACTCTCCTCTTTCACTTTCAACAAGAGGCTTTTTAGCTCCTCCTCACTTTCTGCCATAAGGGTGGTGTCATCTGCATATCTGAGATTATTGATATTTCTCCCAGCAATCTTGATTCCAGCTTGTGTTTCTTCCAGTCCAGCATTTCTCATGATGTACTCTGCATATAAGTTAAATAAGCAGGGTGACAATATACAGCCTTGACGTACTCCTTTTCCTATTTGGAACCAGTCTGTTGTTCCATGTCCAGTTCTAACTGTTGCTTCCTGACCTGCATACAGATTTCTCAAGAGGCAGGTTAGGTGGTCTGGTATTCCCATCTCTTTCAGAATTTTCCACAGTTTATTGTGATCCACACAGTCAAAGGCTTTGGCATAGTCAATAAAGCAGAAATAGATGTTTTTCTGGAACGCTCTTGCTTTTTCGATGATCCAGCGGATGTTGGCAATTTGATCTCTGGTTCCTCTGCCTTTTCTAAAACCAGCTTGAACATCAGGGAGTTCACGGTTCACATATTGCTGAAGTCTGGCTTGGAGAATTTTGAGCATTACTTTACTAGCATGTGAGATGAGTGCAATTGTGCGGTAGTTTGAGCATTCTTTGGCATTGCCTTTCTTTGGAATTGGGATGAAAACTGACCTTTTCCAGTCCTGTGGCTTTGGAGCCCCAAAAATAAAGTCTGCCACTGTTTCCACTGTTTCTCCACCTATTTGTCATGAAGTGATGGGACTGGATGCCATGATCTTAGATTTCTGAATGTTTTAAGGCAATTTTTTCCACTCTCCTCTTTCACTTTCATAAGAAGATTTTAGTTCTTCTCTAATTTCTGCCATAAGCGTGATGTCATCTGCATATCTGTGGTTATTGATATTTTTCCCAGCAATCTTGATTTCAGCTTGTGCTTCCTCCAGCCCAGCGTTTCTCATGATGTCCTCTGCATGTAAGTTAAAAAGTAGGGTGACAATATACAGTCTTGATGGACTTCTTTCCTGATCTGAAATCAGTCTGTTGTTCCATGTCTGGTTCTAACTGTTACTTCCTGACCTGCATATAGGTTTCTTAAAAGGCAGGTCAGGTGGTCTGGTATTCCCATCTCTTTCAGAATTTTCCACAGTTTACTGTGATCCACACAGTCAAAGGCTTTGGCATAGTCAATAAAGCAGAAACAGATGTCTTTCTGGAACTCTCTTGCTTTTTCCATGATCCAGTGGATGTTGGCAATTTGATCTCTGGTTCCTCTGCCTTTTCTAAAACCAGCTTGTACATATGGAAGTTCATTGGGCTTATATTGTTGAAGCCTGGCTTAGAGAATTTTGAGCATTCCTTAACTAGCATGTGAGATGAGTACAACTGTGTGGTAGTTTGAGCATTCTTTGGCATTGTCTTTCTATGGGATTGAAATGAAAACTGACCTTTTTCAGTCTTGCAGCCACTGCTGAATTGTCCAAATTTGCTGACATATTGTGTGTAGCACTTTCACAGCATCATATTTTAGGAATTGAAATAGCTCAACTCTAATTCCATCACCTCCACTAGCTTTGTTCACAGTGATGCTTCCTAAGGCCTACTTGACTTCACATCCCAGGATATCTGGCTCTAGGTGAATGATCACACCATTATGATTATCTGGGTCATGAAGATCTTTTTTGTACAGTTCTTCTGTGTATTCTTGCCAACTCTTCTTAATATCTTCTGCTTCTGTTAGGTTCATACCATTTCTGTCCTTTATTGAGCCCATCTTTGCATGAAATGCTTCCTTCGTATCTCTAATTTTCTTGAAGAGATCTCTAGTCTTTCCCATTCTGTTGTTTTCCTCTATTTCTTTGCATTGATCGCTGAGGAAGGCTTTCTTATCTCTTCTTGCTATTCTTTGGAACTCTGCATTCAAATGGGTATGTCTTTCCTTTTTTCCTTTGCTTTTTGCTTCCCTTCTTTCACTGTTATTTGTAAGGCCTCCTCAGACAGCCATTTTGCTTTTTTGCATTTCTTTTTCTTGAGGATGGTCTTTATCCCTGTCTCCTGTACAATGTCATGAGCCTCTGTCTATAGTTCATCAGGCATTCTGTCTGTCAGATCTAGTTCCTTAAATCTATTTCTCACTTCCACTGTATAATCATAAGGGATTTGATTTAGGTCATACTTGAATGGTCTGGTGATTTTCCATACTTTCTTCAATTTCAGTCTGAATTTGGCAATAAGGAGTTCATGATCTGAGCCACAGTCAGCTCCTGGTCTTGTTTTTGCTGACTGTATAGAGCTTCTCCATCTTTGGCTGCAAGGAATATAATCAATCTGATTTCGGTGCTGACCATCTGGTGATGTCCATGTGTAGAGTCTTCTCTTGTGTTGTTGGAAGAGAGTGTTTGTATGAGCAGTGTGTTATTTTGGCAAAACTCTATTAGCCTTTGCCCTGCTTCACTCTGTAATCAAAGGTCAAATTTCCCTGTTACTCCAGGTGTTTCTTGACTTCCTACTTTTGCGTTCCAGTCCCCTATAATGAAAAGGACGTCTTTTTTGCGTGTTAGTTCTAGAAGGTCTTGTAGGTCTTCATAGAACCATTCAACTTCAGCTTCTTCAGCATTACTGGTCAGGTCATAGACTTGGATTACTGTGATATTGAATGGTTTGCCTTGGAAATGAACAGAAATCATTCTGTCGTTTTTGAGATTGCATCCAAGTACTGCATTTATAGACTCTTTTTTTTACTGTGATGGCTATTCCATTTCTTCTCAGGGATTCTTGCCCACAGTAGTAGATATAATGGTCATCTGAGTTAAATTCACCCATTCCAGTCCATTTTAATTCACTGATTCCTAAAATGTTAACATTCACTCTTGCCATCTCCTGTTTGACCACTTCCAATTTGCCTTGATTCATGGACTTGACATTCCAGGTTCCTATGCAATATTGCTCATTCCAGCATCAGACCTTGCTTCCATCACCAGTCACAATCACACCTGGTTGTTGTTTTTGCTTTGGCTCCATCCCTTCATTCTTTCTGGAGTTATTTTTCCACTGATCTCCAGTAGCAAATTGGGCACCTACCGACCTGGGGAGTTCATCTTTCAGTGTCCTGTCTTTTTGCCTTTTCATACTGTCCATGGGGTTCTCAAGGCAAGAATATTGAAGTGGTTTGCCATTCCCTTTTCCAGGGGACCTCATTTTGTCAGAACTCTCCACCATGACCCGTCCATCTTGGGTGGCCCTCTGTAGAAAGGACATTAAGTATAGTTTAAAGAGACCCCAAGAAAATAGAATGAACAAGGTCAGTTTTGAAGGATGGTAGGGAAAGGGTGTGAAGTTAAGTCTAAACACTGTGTTGTTGTTTAGTCACTAAGTCATGTCCAGCTCTTGGTGACCCCATTGACTGTAGCCCACCAGGTTTCTCGTTCATGGGATTTCCTAGGCAAGAATATTGGAGTGAGTTGCCATTTCCTTCTCCTAGATGTCTTCCCAACCCAAAGATCAAACCTGGCATCCAACACTGGCAGGAGGACTTTTTTCCTTTCTTTTTTATTATTATTATTATTTTTTTTTTTGCTAGTGAGGCAGCAGGGAACCCCCTAAGTCTAAATTACCAGATAATAAAGACTATATTTTACCCTAAAATCTACATACTGAGGAACTGTAAAGTGTATAACATAAGCTATAGACAAACAATGTTTTACTCACCACTTAGAAAGTTTAAAAGAAGATAAGCATGGGTTTTTTTAAAGCAAATAACTGCTTTACTTTCATAAAAATGTCTAAATTAACTAAGTTAATTTTGAATAAGTTCATCATCATCACAATATGTAGGGCAAACTTACCTGGACCGTAGTACAGCATTTCAAAACAAAGAAATGTGGATACAAAAGAAAATAATTTTCTGGAGCTTGGGAAAAGCCCTTTAAAGAATTTAAGTGTGAAACACTTGACTTTCAACAAGTATATGGGAAGAAATCTTAGCCACAACACTAAAGTAATGTTTTCACAGATTCCCAAAATAGAAGAATGTTATTCATTCGCATCTAAGGTTTCTGTTTGTGGAGGGGAAGGGCGAGAAAAATAAGAAGCAGATTTTGAGTTCTTATGTTTTCTTTGAGAGAAATTTTCAAATTCTTTGAAGAATTTATGTTTTCTTTGATAACTGAAAATATTTATAAGATATGAACTGATTCTAAATAATGATTCTAATTAAAATGGAATCTTTACCCAGGTAATAGAAATTACACTTTTCATATTACTGTGTTGGGTTGTGTGTGCGCGCTCAGTCTTGCCCAACTCTCTGTGGACTCCATGGACTATAGTCCACCAGGCTCCTAAGTCCATGGAGTTTTCCAGGCAAGGATACTTCAGTCAGGTTGCCGTTTACTACTCCAGGGGATCTTCCTCACCTAGAATTGAACTTATGTCTCCTGTATTGCAGGCGATTCTTTATCACTCTGCCACCTGGGAAGCCATTTTATATTATTAAGTTCACTTAATTCTCACTCTTTCGTCTTCTCTTATGCCTTCTTCCTTCAACTTAAAAACAACATTTAAGCCTCTGTTCAAACTCTACATAAATAAGCATGGTTCTCTTGCAAACCTAAAGTTACAGTCAACAGATTTAGATATAGGTTGCTTTAGATTAATAATTCTAACCATACGATTTTAATAATCAGTGAAAAAAGAAAAATCAAAATGTGAATGCAGCAAATCAACTATTTTAGAAGATGGGTCCAAAGTTAATGGGGAAATGCCATTTGTATAGTCTCTATAAAGTACAGTATACTTTGTCAGACACTTAAAAGTAATCTGGCTATTTTAGGCATGCCAATAAATCTGTTCACATTAAGTAATTATAGGGTAAAAACAAAAATGCAAGAAGATATTAAAGCACATACAATCTTATGTATGCATCATGAACTTAATTTGGAATTCTTTGTGTTTTATAAAAAGTGGGAAGGTCAAAGAAAAAAAAAGTGGAGGTGTAAGAACTGAAAGAACTTCAAGTTAGAAAAAGACATGAACTGCAATTATCTTCATGTGCCCTATTTAGAAAACATCTTGAAGCCATCTCTCCATGTTAAAAAAGAAGGTATTTATTGACTATATTTTTATCTTTCCATTAATTAGTTCTGCTTCAGAACTTATTCATTAAACACCTTAACACTTTTGGCACACTAAAGAATTATGGAGCTACCAAAAGACCGTTGAGAGGCAAAGATCCAAGGGAATAAACTGCATCTGGTTTTTGGATTCAGAGATTTTAATTAATTTTAAAATGACCTCACCTCTACTTTTCAACTGGCAAATAAATCAGCGTAAGAGAGAGCAAGGCCTACTTATTTCTCCTATCAGATCACTTAGAAAAATCCACTTTTCTGAGGTGTATACAGATGGGAGAGGGGATGCTGTTTCTGTTTGACCCACTTAAACATCTTAAGTGTTAAATAAAAAATAAAAATCTTTTTAATTATAAAAGAAAGTATCATTGGCTTAGAAAAGTCTGAAAACATGCACCCCCAGTGGAAACCACACTGTGAAGTCACACAACAGAGCTGGTGAGGCAATCTACAAGTCAAGAAGTTGGTTCATTAAGAAAGACCCTTCTGGCAGGTTCCATGCCCCTTAGATGAAGCACAGGTGGCAACAGACACAAGCTTCCGCAGGCTCATAGATGGAACCTATAAGCCATATGAGCACAAGAGCATATCTGGACCATGGCAGACACACTCCTTGGGGCATGTGGTGCAAACATCTCTCACATGTGACATCACACACCGTCTCCTGCAGAAAGTCACTATGAGTCCACACTCCTACTGCACAGTCTCCTCAGACTGCCTTCTTATAAAGCCAGATTGGTAGAAGGTGCAACACCAAGGCAGAGTTCTCAAAGTTTTTCCTCCACAACTATTTTGTCATTGATGATCCAAATCACAGATACCATGAGGATGTGACTTTGCCCAGCACTAGGGCACCTAGGTGACCCTTTGAGCCTCTCCAGCCTCATGCCTTCCCACACACCCACCCCCGCACTTATCTCTTCTTTAGAGGACCACTTCCAGGGCAAATTTTTTTTTTTTTTTAATGGAAACCTTTTGATTGCCTTTTGGCTGAGCTAATCTTTGTTAGAGGCCCACAGAATAAAGGAAAGAAAGATTGCCAAAGAGGTATACATGTAATTTAACTCATTAAACCAAGAGATGAAAAGTCTCTGAAATGTTCAGATTTTTGAGGAGGATAAACAAAAAGCATTCATTCAAAAAAATAAAATATGACAGATATATGATGAGACTGGACCAATACCCAGAGGCCCTGTGTTCATTTTTACTGTGTCATTGGGCAAAACTAGCTACCATTTTATTTTAAAATGAAAAGAAAATGCATTTTGTCTGTTTCACTGAGCAAATGATTCCAGCTTAGCAGACCTAGCCCAGAGGCACTGCACTCTGGGCTTTTTCAATCCATCTTTTTAGAAAAGAAACTACAAGGTGAAGCTGCAATGAAGAAAATGGGGCAAAACAAATGACAATGAGTGCCCAGTCTAGGAAATTTATCACAACAGTACTCGTTTTATTATATTTGATGTCTGCTATCCCACCCACCATTGACATGAACATGTAGGAAAAAATACACCTGTTTTGGGCTTGTGTTTTATCACTTTCTTTAAGCAAACAAGAATTGTTGTAGTGTGTAGATGCTACATTTTACCACAAAGGATTGTTCTGGTGAAAAGTACACTTTTTATGAAGTATTATATAACTCCTTTATGCTCCAAGAAACAAAGCCGAACACACACTAAGCAATATTAAACACACCCAGAGTGCTGATTCTAAGAGCTGCATGCATTTTCCAACCAAACAAAAAAATAAATAAAAATAGTTTCTAAAAGAAATTTATGCATAAATATATTATTTCTTAACAGTTAAAGAAAGTTTTACAAACAATAGTATTCAGTCATTTGCATCCTTGAACTAATTTTTGTAACCCTTACAAATTTATTGAACCTATTTTCTTAGGAAGTGTCATTGTTTCTCAATTCTCAATTCTGTCGTTTTTAGGTAATTGTGCTTTTTGAATCAATCCTTCATTTGGGGGCTGGATTTTGCTTTTGCAGTTTCTAAAATACATCAGTCAATCTTTTACTTATGAGAATAAGTAGCATTCAAGCTATGGTAGCTTGACCTCAGTAGCCAAAAAATCCAATAGTGTAAAAATTGAGCTCATTTTTCATGAGGCAGAAGCCATGAAAAATGTGATCAAAAGAGAGCTGACATCCTACAGTTCTAACTTATTTTACTTGAAAAAACACAAGAAATTATTCTCCTCTGGCCTCATTATTGCTTCCTTTTTTATCTATGTGGACTTCACACTGCAGATATTTGAGCAGAAAATGATCTAAAATATCATTTAGCAATTTTTACCAAGATAAAATATAAAATGTCCCCAAACATGCAATTTTTAGAAATCTTTTCTCACTCACATGTACTGTCACTGCCTTTTTTCGTTGCACAACTATATCAGGTCTCTGAATTGTAGAATAAATTTATTACTAGCTGAATAATTTTCCTCACTCATAAATATAGATGGGTAGAACCAGCTTTAAAAACCTAAGTTTACTTGCATTGTGATCATTTCAATATAACAGGTCAAATTCAAATACCTCCTCATTACTTTCGGCTCATTACTTTCTGCTCATTACTTAGGTCCACTGCGAGCAAGCAGAAAGATTTGGGGAAAGGTGATCTGTACTCAAGTACTAGTTCTCAGGTAACTAGCTGAACCAGCCACTGAACTGGTTGGCTGTTGTTGGATGTATAAAGCCTCAGTTTATACACCTCTAAAGGGAAGTGTTGATCTGCAAAGGTTCTATTGTCCCTCTGAGACAAATACTGTAGGTTACTAACCTGACAATCATTTCACAAGCCATTTTCACACTTACCACCATGGAAGTTCAGCCACCCTAGGCTGTGATCACCTCTGGTCTAAAATGCATTGTCGTATTGTTGCCAAAGAAAGTTTAATCAAACCCTCGTGCGGCCCATTAAGCTATGACCAATACTAATGTTCTTTGCTGAAATGGCATTACTAGTTTTCACTGAGATTCATCATCTCATTAGTGACCCAATTTCCAAAGTCACCCAGCAAAGGAAATTTCTCTTAAGAAACCTCTTAAAGTGTTACACGTTTGCTACTACATTAGGAAAGTTCACAGTACCTAAAATAGCCACCACCTCATCATCCTGGATGACTTCCAAGGATCCTGACACCACAAAGCAGAGGGCATCCACACTTTCTCCAGCATGGTAAATGAGGTCCCCAGGAGCACAGTGAATAGTTTGGAATTCTACTGCCAAGGCTCGCAGACACCCATCGCTGGCCAATCGAAAAGCAGGATGTTCGTTAAAAACCTTCCGGTTTAGATGAACACAGATATCAGCTCTCATGTCCTTGGGACAGATGGAGAGGACCTGAAGAAAGTGAGAGAGGAATAAGTAAGAAGAAAAAAGAGAGAAAGACTATTTCCAACAAAAGGAATCTGACAAATACTTATTGACTATAGCACAGTCTGCAAAATGCTGTATTGAGGAAAAAGGTAACGAGACACAGCTCTGCTCCGAAAGATCTAATAATCCAGTGAGATGGGCTGATGAGCATATGGGCTATTACAACACAGCCCCATGTAGTGAATCTCTGAGTGGGTATGGATCTCAATCATGGAGCGAAGACAGTCTTAAGAGGGCTGGGAAGAGTCTCAGAAAACAATGTATTACAATGTCATCAAATAGATAAAATAGGTCATTAACATTCATTTCAGTCTAGTTGCTACTTTATAATTATTTTCATAACTACCTCAAAATTCAGGATAACAGACCTTACTACACACTGGAAGTAGATTCATATTAACCAATTGCGAGACAACAAAAGCATCATTGCAATATGTCATGCAACTTGACATGGCTGAATACAACTCCACTCTCCATATGTTTTCTTCACTCTGAAATATTTTTATTTTACTAATAAATTTATGTTCAGGGAGCAAATGCGTATTCACCAGCCTTCTGTAAGGCTTAAAAAACTGGCAGTGTCCATGCTGGCAGAGGTGGGCACTGCAGGCTGCATGGTAGCCCTTGCTCATTCAGGTCTTTGACTCCTAAAAACTCCTGAGAGCAACAGCAGAATTCAAGCTCCAAGCACCATTTAGAAGGCGGGAGAAATGGCAGAAACATGCCTAAAGAGATGGAGATATGGAAATTTTATTCCCTGTAGCTTTCAGACAAGGCAATTAAAGACCCAGATTAAAATGGATGTATAATCACATTATCACCAGAGCATCATCAAGCAAGATATGATTACAGAAGTCAGGACAGTCCCTGTGAAAGGCGCATGTGCAAACTCAGAATCCCCTCCCAACTCCCTTGGTAAACTCTTCCTAATAATCAGATATGTTTTTCTTTGATAGAATTTGAATCCCTTGAGCTGAAGTCTAAGTTGATTTGTCCTCATTACATTATACCAAATAATGTTTTCATATAAAATAGTTTTGTTTCCTTGCTAATTGCATTTTGACCTTTAAAAAATGACCTAAGGCTTGGAATATTCCTTTCACCTGGAGCTCACCATCCATGAAAAGCAGGTCGCTTCTGTGTGTAGAAAATGAGCCGTCTTAAATGTAAAGACCCTTAATTAAATTATGCTTTCAATATCCATCCCCTTAACCTTTCCTAATACTATGACACCATGTCACATCACTTCAGGATCTTTGTGGATTTTTTCTTACTCTTCTGAATTCCTATATGCAATAGTGATCAGCTTTCCTATCTTTCTGAAAGAGTTCATCTTTGAAAAAAGGAACATTTAACAGAACTATAGAAGCAATTGGCACCTTCCAGATCAGTTAGTTTCCATAACAACACAATGTTTTCTTTACTATATTAGCTTTCAGTGACTCCTGAAAATATTAGTCTTTCAATGGGCACTTACTGAGCTTCTACCGTGAGGCATGTCACGCATTAAATTCCTGGAACTAGAAGGGTAATATGCTGTCTTTGCCTTGGCGGAGCTCACAATGAAGTAGGGGGAAGTAAGAGGTAAAAAGACAATTATAATACGGTGAGAAAATTATGATAAGGTAATGGCCAAGGCGACATGGAAGAGTGCTTAGAGGTATCGTGGAAGATCAGCCTCAGGAGGTCATAGTTCTGAGTACAGGTCTACCACTTACCTTTGTAACCTAAGGCAACTTATTTATCACTCTGAATCTCAACTGTGAAATGGGATGATAGTGTTTATTTCATAGGTTCATTGTAGGAATTAAATGAAAGGATTTGAGTTTAGCCCAGTTTAGTCTTTCACATGGTAAATGTTAAAGAAAGGCTAGGCTTTATTTTCCCTACCAAACATTTAAGTATTCCGACAAAATGTAATGCTTTTTTTAGCTCTCTTTAAAAGCTGTTTGCTGTTTTTTTCCATTCTTCACTCCTGCCTGAATTCTGTTTCTTGAGTGTTTGATGAAGTTCTAGGCAGAATTAAGAAAGTATTTCTGCATGAGTCTGAATATATTTCAAGTTTTAGCTAATGTTAATATTTTTCTCAGTTTGAAAATAGAATTGGTGCTAGGGGAGCAAAAACCATAAAAGCAATTTTAAAATAAATACATACATGTATAAATATTACACTGAATAGCATAATGGTCAAACAGATCAATCTATTTCTATTTTTGTTACCTTACAAAATTTTCATTGTTTTAGATTCATTTTGGTAATAGTCATTTTACATACTTTAAAAGCTGTTTGCTGTTTTTTCCATTCTTCATTCCTGCCTGAATTCTGTTTCTTGAGTGTTTGATGAAGTTCTAGGCAGAATTAAGAAAGTATTTCTGCATGAGCCTGAATATATTTCAAGTTTTAGCTAATGTTAATATTTTTCTCAGTTTGAAAATAGAATTGGTGCTAGGGGAGCAAAAACCATAAAAGCAATTTTAAAATAAATACATACATGTAAAATATTACACTGAATAGCATAATGGTCAAACAGATCAATCTATTTCTATTTTTGTTACCTTACAAAATTTTCATTGTTTTAGATTCATTTTGGTATTGGTAATTTTACATCCTTTTAATTATTTCTTTCAAGATTCATGCTGAAAATGAAATCTCCCAGTATTAGCAATATTCTCTGTTTAGTAGCATATCAAAAGAGGACTCTTATTACATTTTAAGTGCATCTTTCTTTTCTTCACTTTCCTTAGCACATTGACTTTTTAATTATTTTGATTTACAGTATATACTAAAGTCCAAATGTCATAAAGTGACAAATTAAAACTAAGTGTTAAATAGACCAAAGTCACACCTACTGGCAAGCTCCACCCCAGTCCCTTATGTATAGCATGTGCTCTATCAGGGTGTGTCTGTCATCAAGATGTGAGCATAATCTTTTTTTTATGTAAATGAAAGCCCTAATAAGTATCTGTGCTGATGTTTGTGCTCAGTCAAGCCCAACTCTCTGTGATCCCGTGGACTATGGCCCACCAGGCTCCTCTATCCATGGAATTTTCCAGGCAAGAATACTGGAGGGGTTGCCATTTCCTCTTCTAGGGGATCTTCTTGACATAGGGATTGAACCCTCATCTCTTGAGTCTCCTGCATTAGCGAGCAGATCCTTTACAACTGCACCACCTGGGAAGCTAATAAATGTCTTGCCTGAATGTGTGTGTGCTAAGTCACTGCAGTCGTGCCCAATTCTTTGTGACTCTATAGACAGTAGCCCTCCAGGCTCCTCTGTCCATGGGATTCTCCATGCAAGAATACTGGAGTGGGTTGTTATGCCCACCTCCAGGGATCTTCCTGATTCAGGGATCGAAACTGCCTCTCTTATGTCTCCTGTATTGGCAGGCAGGTTCTTTACCACTATTGCCAACTGGAAAGCCCAATAAGTGTCTTATGCAAGGCAAAATTTAGTTTTAAGTTATAAAATAAAACTTTCAAGATAACTGTCACACCTGGTCTGTTATTCCCAATTTCAATGTACCCTGCTTTGAATGTCATATCCAGTCTCTTGTCAGATAGCTCCCCACTGGGTATCTTATCAGTTCACTTCAGTCACTCAGTCATGTCCAACTCTGACCCCATGGAATGCAGCACGTTGGCTTTCTGTCCATCACCAACTCCCAGAGCTTGCTCAAACACATGTCCATTGAGTCGGTGATATGTACTCTGCTTTGAATGTCATATCCAGTCTCTTGTCAGATAGCTCCCCACTGGGTATCTTATCAGTTCACTTCAGTCACTCAGTCGTGTCCAACTCTTACCCCATGGAATGCAGCACGTTGGCTTTCTGTCCATCACCAACTCCCAGAGCTTGCTCAAACACATGTCCATTGAGTCGGTGATGTCATCCAAACATCTCATCCTCTGTAGTCCCCTTCTCTTCCTGCCTTCAATCTTTCCCAGCATCAGAGTCTTTTCTATGGAGCCAGTTCTTTGCATCAGGTGGCCAAAGTAATGGGGCTTCAGCTTCATCATCAGTCCTTCCAATGAATATTCAGGACTGAATTCCTTTATGATTGACTGGTTGGATCTCCTTGCAGCCCAAGGGACTCTCAAGAGACTTCTCCAACACTACACTTCAAAAGCATCAATTCTTCGGTGCTCAGCTTTCTTTATGTGAGAAGTTCAACTCTCACATCCACACATTACTACTAGAAAAACCATAGCTTTGGCTATACAGACCAGTGATGATAAAATAATATCTATGCTTTTTAATATGCTGTCTAGGTTGGTCATAGCTTTTCTTCCAAGGAACAAGCGTCTTTCAATTTCATGGGTGCGGTCAACATCTGCAGTGATTTTGGAGCCCTCAAAAATAAAATCTGTCACTGTTTCCATTGTTTCCCCATCTATTTGCCATGAAGTGATGGGAATGGATCACAACAAACTATGGAAAATTCTTAAAGAGATCAGAATACCAGACCATCTGACCTGCCTCCTGAGAATCTATATATAGGTCATGAAGCAACTGTTAGAACCGGACATGAAGCAACAGACTGGTTCAAAATCAGGAGAGGAGTATGTCAAGGCTGTATATATTACCCTGCTTATTTAACTTATACGCAGAGTACATCATAAGGAATGCTGGACTGGATGAAGCATTCACTAGAATCAAGGTTGCTGGGAGAAATATCAATAACCTCATATAGGCAGATGACACCACACTTACGGCAGAAAGTGAAGAAGAACTAAAGAGTATTTGATGAAAGAGAAAGAGCAGAGTAAAACAGTTGGCTTAAAACTCAAAATTCAGAAAACTAAGATTATGGCATTGGGTCCCAACAGTTCATAGCAAATAGATGGAGAAACAAAGGAAACAGTGACAGACTTTATATTTTGGGGCTCCAAAATCACTGCAGATGGTGACTGCAGCCATAAAATTAAAAGACCCTGGCTCATTGGAACCAACCTAGACAGCATATTAAAAAGCAGAGACATTACTTTGCCAACAAAGGTCCATCTAGTCAAAGCTATAGTTTTTCCAGTAGGCATGTATGGATATCAGTTGGACTATAAAGAAAGCTGAACGCAGAAGAATTTATACTTTTGAACTGTGTTGTTGGAAAAGACTCTTTAGAGTCCCTTGGACGGAAAGGAGATCCAACCAGTCCATCCTAAAGAAAAACAGGCACCTACTGTGAACAATGACTTTTTTTGAAGTAGAAGGAAGATTCATGGATGATTTTTATCTTATTTTAGCTTATATATACTTTCTGACTTACCAACAATGTCCATGTGGTATGCATCTCACTTGCAAAATAAAGAACAAAATAAAAACATCATTTTCCCCTTGAAAGAAAGAATGACATGAATACTTTGGGAAACTTCTATAAAACTGCTGCTGCAGAACAGAGCAAGCATCTGCATTAATGGCTAGCTTTGTTCTCCCACTGGGCTTTGTGCTTACGTTTTGTTTTTATAATGTTTTTCAGGGAACATAATGTAGCCATATCTGGGCTCTAAGCAATAGCATGATGGTGGAACAGATAAATAGGTAGACCATCAGAATTTCCATTATTTTTGTTTCTGTGTGGTGTAGACAAAGGAAAAGAGGCCTGTCCTTGTGATTCACTATTTCCTTTTCCTCTTCTGCCTGTAGCTTCTAATATTCAAACAGATCCAAGCTGAACGCAGAAGAATTTATACTTTTGAACTGTGTTGTTGGAAAAGACTCTTTAGAGTCCCTTGGACGGAAAGGAGATCCAACCAGTCCATCCAAAAGAAAATCAGTCCTGAATATTCACTGGAAGGACTGATGCTGAAGCTGAAACTACAATACTTTGGCCACTGATTCGAAGAATTGATTCATAGGAAAAGACCCTGATGCTGGCAAAGATTGTAGGCAGGAGGAGCAGGGTATGACAGAGGATGTGATGGTTGGATGGCACCACCGACTCAATGGACATGAGTTTGAGTAAGCTCTGGGAGTTGGTGATGGACAGGGAGGCCTGGCATGCTGCAGTCCATGGGGTTGCATAGAGTTGGACATGACTGAGTGACTGAACTGAACTGATGGGACTGGATGCCATGAGCTTAGTTTTTGAAAGTTAAGGTGTTTTTTTTTAGAACTTACTTAATCACTTTTTAATCATTCCAGTTTTTATTTTAATTTTACTTTACAATACTGTATTGGTTTTGCCATACATTGACATGAATCCGCCACAGGTGTACATGAGTTCCCAATCCTGAACCCCCCTCCCACCTCCCTCCCCATATCATCTCTCTGGGTCATCCCAGGATGCTTGGGGCTGGTACACTGGGATGAAAGTTGAGTTTTAAGCCAGCTTTTTCACTCTCCTCTTTCATTTTCAAGAAGCTCTTTTGTTCTTCTTCACTTTTTTCCATAAAGGTGGTGTCATCTGCATATCTGAGGTTATTGATATTTCTCCTGGCAATCTTGATTCTAGCTTTTGCTTCATCCAGACTGGCATGTCACGTGATATACTCTTAAAGTCATAAACAAATGAAGCTACATTTCAGTAAACTATATCTAATTAATAGTAACTTCTTTTATTTGACTCCAGGGTTGATTTTTCTATCCCCGCTTCATGTCCTGCCGCTGCTGCTGCTGCTAAGTCAATTCAGTCATGTCTGACTCTCTGCAACCCGATAGACTGCAGCCCACCAGACTCCTCTGCCCACGGGATTCTCTAGGCAAGAATACTGGAGTGGGTTGCCATTTTCTTCTCTGTCTTCATGTCCAGGTAGTAATAAATCAAAGTGATTCTTAATTAAGACAGTATGCTTTGTCTTTGGAAGAGCTCTGGCTATATATATGGGATCTATTATAGAATTCCGCAAGTTGAGTTTAGTTCAGTCACTCAGTCATGTCCAACTTTTTGCAACCCCTTGGACTGCAGCATGCCAGGTTTCCCTGTTCATCATCAACTCCCAGAGCTTGCTCAAACTCATGTCCATTGAGTCAGTGATGCCATCCAACCATCTCATCCTCTGTTGTACCCTCTCCTCCTGCCTTCAATCTTTCCAGAATCAGGGTCTTTTTAAATGAGTCATTTCTTCACATTAAGTGGCCAAAGTACTGGAGCTTTAGCTTCATCATCAGTCTTCCCAATGAATATTTAGGACTTATTTACTTTAAGATTGACATATTAGGATTGATATATATAAGGAATCATTTTTAGAATTCTGCCAACCAAGTGTGAAAAAAGAGAAAGTATGCCATTTTCTGAAAAAAGATAACATTTTTGAGTATTTATGATACCAGTTTCATAAACCCAAGATCAAAAGGTATCTTAACAGATAACCCTCAGACTCCAAAGAGCTAATCTCAACACTGAGACTCATATGTGTTTTACTTATAGTAAAACACAAATATCTCACTTCTTAAAAATCTAAAGACTTCCCCACCTGATACAGCTCAAGTCCTAAGCAAGCATACAAGGCTTTTTATAATGGGAGCCTCTTCCAGCCACATTTCTTATTATCTTCCTTCAACCTTGCACCCAAGTCACATATTTCTTGCCTGTCTAATGTTGGGCTTGCCTTGTGGCTCAGCTGGTAAAGAATCATCCTGCAATGCAGGTGACCTGGGTTCAATCCCTGGGTTGGGAAGATCCCCTGGAGAAGCAAAAGGCTACCCACTCCAGTTTTCTGGCCTGGAGAATTCCATGGACTTTACAGTCCATGGGGTCACAGACTCAGACATGACTAAGCAACTTTCACTCTCATTTTCAAAGTTGCCATGCTCACTTGTGATTGTTTCCCTTTGTACATGCTGTTCCTTTACTGGCATACCCCATCATCTCCTTCTCTGCCTTGTCACCTCCAATCCATCCATCAAAACACATATCATCCCTTGCTGTTTCACAAATACTATTTACACACAGCTCTATCATAGATTTTTAAATCGTACAGAAGGGAAAAATGAGAGTCACAGGTGTTATGATCTGCATTTTTAAATAATAGCACAATAGTAACATTAAATTATCACAGAATTGAAAAGACTTTATCCTAAACCTTTTAAACTTCTATTTACAGCAGTAGAATTAGCCTTTATGTTTTTAATGCAATCTTACCTTATGTCTACCTGATATATAAAGCAGATACATGCAGCATTATGCTGGCTGAAAATCTGACAGAAAAGCTCACTCCAGGCAGGGCTCCAGAGGACACATTCATTCATTTAACTCATGGCACTAAGCTCTGCTTATGTACTAGCCATATGCAGGCTACTCTACAGGCCCTCCAGATCTGTAAGATAAAACTGTCATGTGTCCTATCTCCCTGGAGCCTCCAGTCAGGAACAGTTTGAAAAATCACTGTTCCTAGTCCAGTGCCCCATTTTACAGAAGGGTATCTGATGTGCTCAAGGCCTCTCAATAAATTAGCAAAGCCTAAAACTCTTGAGTTCCAGCTCTTAAGCTAATGCTCCCAAGCAAAGCTCAACCAGTATTAAAATACAACATCTGGCACTTTCTGATGTTCTCTGGTTCTTAGTGTATTACAAAGTATAACGGCTGATTTCTAAAAATCAAAGTCCAATTAATCAAACTAGTTTGTTAGGAAATCAGTAATGCCGCCACCACCACCATCACTGAATAGCCTCAATTCTTTGCAAATTTGTTTCCATTTCTAACTAAACATTTTATTTTAGCTCCATTTGTATTGGATACAAAATATGTTGGTAAAGACATGAGGATTCACTGAAAAATTATTAGTTTATTTCATTACCATTTGCCAAAAGGAAGGCATCTTATTCCATATATGTTTTAGCCTATATATTGAAAGAATCTGAACTAGATATTAGATGAAAGTAAAAGTGTTAGTCACACAGTTGTGTCCCTGTCTGACTCTGCAAACCCATGGACTGTAGCCCACCAGTCTCCTCTACCCATGGAATTCTCCAGGTAAGAATACTGGCATTGGTAGTTATCTTCTTCTCCAGAGGATCTTCCTGACCCAAGTACTGAACCCAATCTCCTGCTTCCTGGCAGATTCTTTACCATCTGAGCCACCAGGAGGCCCAGATTATATCATAAAGAGAAAATTTGATAAATGTCATTCAGGTAGGTCCCCTCCCCCAACAATTTCATCCTTTGTACAGTATTAGTGTTTAGAAGAAGCTTAGCAGAAGACAGACCTAAATATTTTCACTAGAAACCAAGAAGTTAAATCAAGATTCTCTGAGGGAATGATTGACTAGAGTCAAAGGAAAACGGTTGATTCTCTCTAATTCATTCTTTGACTATACTTTAAAATGTATTTTAATACTCATCATACAAAACATGGGAAGTCAAAAAACTATAAAGAAGAACACAGAATTTTTTCATTATTTATACATACTTATACATATACAGGGGCTTCCATGGTGTCTCAGATGGTCAAGAATCTGCCTGCAACATAGGAGATCCATGTGGAACTAGTTGAAAAGAATGCACCTGCCAATGTAGGAGATATTCCATCCCTGGGCTAGAAGATGCCCTGGAAGAGGACATGGCAACCCACTCCAATATTCTTGCCTGGAGAATCCCATGGACAAACAAACCTGGTGGGCTGCTGTCTATGTAGTTGGTCACAAAGAGATGGACACAACAGAGTACACATATACTCATGTAGAGTATTTTTATAAAACTTGAGTCTCCACTCAATGTCATGTTATAATTATTTCCCATGCCATGAAATACTGATTCAAAAACATAATTTGAATCACTGCAAAATAATTCCTAATATAATTATAACACAATTCATTTAACCATTGTATTATAATAAGATGTCGAGATTTTCAGTTTTCCCTTTCATAAATCAAGTCATAACAAATACCCTGTACCTTTTTTTCTAGCCATCAACACTTTATATCAGATTGTCTTAAGGACAGCAATTTTAGAAGTAAAATTACTGAGTAAAGTATAAAAACATTTTTAAGGCTCTTGCCAAATTGTTTCCAGGAAAATTTGTACCAAATTACACTTAATTGGTAGTATATGAGAGCATCTTACACAATTTTAGAATCTGTCTCTAAAATCTCTTGCTTGCATTTGAAAGAGAAAGAAATGGCAATTTCCTCTGAAAAAGAACTATATAGTGTAATGAGACAGGGGCTGGAGAGCTTTAGTTTTAGTGGAAGTATCTCCTACCACTGCTCCTGAATTCAGTGATCACAGACCAATTCTAATTCATTTTCAACAAATCTTTAATGTGAAAATGGGGATAATAAGTACAATTGTATTTTAAGTGTCTGAAGGTAGTGAACTAAACAAGCTCCCTCTTGACGTCTCTTATGTCTTTAAAATATTTTACTGTTTATCTATAAAATCTTATATCAAGAATAATATAGTGCTAGTTTTTTTAATAATAGTTGATTACTGAAAATGATCATCTCCCAGTTTTCTTTTTTAAAACAATGGAATAAATATATTGATGACATTTTGATAGGCATTGAAGTCGTCATTCACATTCTTCAAAATTCCTGCTTCCTTTGTTGCAATTAAGTTATGCCCTGCTAATTAATCCCTGTTCACCAGTCCAACCGAATTAGTATTAAGTTAGTGAAAATTAGTTCAAAATGTCAAGCAAATGACATTTGCACCTAAAACATTTTTACTATCCTTCCTGGGAATGAGAAGCTCAAGACTACCAACAAGTAAATCAGTGTACTTGGCAGGAATTCAATTCTCATTCACTTTATGGGAAGAAAAGAAAGTTAACCATATTATTATTATTTTGAGTATAGCCAGGCAGCCATGTGGACCAAAGGAGAGCAGCTGATTGGATGTTAGTCTGCCAATTCCTGGAGTATCAAAACCCCTACAGAATTAACTCAGAGAAATGTAATAAAACCAAAGTAAATTAATTCCATTATTTAAAAGTAAAAGGACATTTTTAGCAATAGAGACTGCTATAACCATTGAATGATTATAGGTTAAAATTAATAGGTTTCAATTTACATATAAATTTTCTGTGACTAGACTTCATATACAAAAGTGAGACATACGTTTTTGTTTAAAAATACAGAAAGCCACTCCCACCAAGCTTTTCATGGTCTTCGTTTTCTAGCAAAATGAGCAGTGAAAAAAAAAAAAAAACAAGTAGCAATTGTTATCAATTTTTAACTTGTGAAAGCTACTGTTTGGGACTATTAACTTTCCAAATGTAGGGCTCTGATGAAATTTAGAGTTTCTCTTGTTCTCTATCTCATCTCTGTACTTTTATATGTGCATAGGAAAAGGAGTACGTCAAGGCTGTATATTGTCACCCTATTATTTAACTTATATGCAGAGTATACCATGAGAAACACTGGGCTGGAGGAAGCGCAAGCTGGAATCAAGATTGCCAGGAGAAATCTCAATAACCTCAGATATGCAGATGACACCACCCTTATGACAGAAAGTGAAGAAGAACTAAAGAGCCTCTTGATGTAAGTGAAAGAGGAGAGTGAAAAAGTTGGCTTAAAGCTCAATATTCAGAAAACTGAGATCATGGCATCCGGTCCCATCACTCCATGGCAAATAGATGGGGAAACAGTGGAAACAGTGGCTATTTTTATGGTCTCCAAAATTCCTGCAGATGATGATTGCAGCCAAGAAATTAAAAGATGCTTACTCTTTGGAAAGAAAGTTATGACCAACCTAGACAGCATATGAAAAAGCAGAGACATTACTTTGCCAACAAAGGTCCATTTAGTCAAGACTATGGTTTTTCCAGTAGTCATGTATAGATGTGAGAATTGGACTGTAAAGACAGCTGAGTGCTGAAGAATTGATGCTTTTGAACTGTGGTGTTGGAGAAGATTCTTGAGAGTCCTTTGGACTGCAAGGAGATCCAACCAGTCCATTCTGAAGGAGATCAACTGAACTGAATATAACTAAAAAGAATACTTTTCCACATGTGAAAATATTTTCTAAAATTATATTTTAGAAGTAATTTGATTAATTATCCAGTAGACTAGAAACAATCTGGCCATGATATTTGTAAAAGTCACCCATGGCAAAAGATGTTCCTGGTGTCTTTAAAAGAAGGAGTTCCTCTCATATGTTGTAGGTGGAAATGAGTTACCTGACTGTGACAAAACTGAATATAATATATATATAAAGACACACACATAGACAGATATATATATAAATATATATATTTATATATATAAAATCAGTCTCTAAGTTGTGTCCAAATCTCTGTGATCCCATGGACTGTAGCCTGCCAGGCTCCTCTATCGTTGGAATTGTCCAGGCAAGAGTACTGGAATGAGTTGCCATTTCCTACTCCAGGGGATCTTTCAGACCCAGGGATCAAACCCTCATCTCCTGCATTGATAGGGAGATTCTTTACCACTGTGCCACACACACATGCACACACACACACACACACACACACACACATATATATATACTTTCCTCAAGGACTGCAAGATCAAACCAGTCAATCCTAAAGGAAATCAACCCTGAATATTCACTGGAATGACTGATGCTGAAACTAAAACTCCAAAATTCTGGCCATCTAATGTGAAGAGCCAACTTATTGCAAAGACCCTGATACTAGGAAATACTGAAGGCAAAAGAAGTGGGTGGCAGAAGACAAGATGGTTAAGTAGCATCACTGATTCAGTGGACATGAATTTGAGCAAACTCCAGGAGATAGTGAAGGTCAGGGAAGCCTGGAGTGCTACAGTCCATGGGGTTGAAAAGAGTCAGACATGACTTTGCAAATCAATAACAACAGTCCATCCTAAAGGAGATCAGTTCTGAGTGTTCATTGGAAGGACTGATGTTGAAGCTAAATCTCCAATACTTTGGTCACCTGATGCAAAGAACTGACTCATTTGAAAAGACCTGATGCTGGGAAAGATTGAAGGCAGGAGGAGCAAGGGGCAAGAGGATGAGATGGTTGGATGGCACCACTGACTCAATGGACATGAGTTTGGGTAGGCTCCAGGAGTTGGTGATAGACAGGGAGGCCTGGCATGCTGCAGTTCACAACTGAGCAGCTGAACTGAACAACAAAAATACAATACTTCATTCATTAATTTTACTTCTAAAAATGCCCTTAGAAAATCTGATATAGGTAGAGGGTATTTGATACAGCTTTATACATACTTATGGTGACAATATTTCTAGAATGAAACATTATTTTATAACTCTAACACTTAGATACATAATAAATAGTAATGTATGGATGTGTAAAATGACTAGGTACTATAAAACCAGAAATCTTTCAAAGAACACCAAGCTCTTCCATTCACTCTCCCAATATGCTGACATTTATCAGTCTGGACACTGATCAGTATGTTCTTAGTGAATAAAGCCTGCTTTGTTATTATTTATAATTGAAATGGGATAGCAATACCAGACAGAGCTTCCTTATAATTAGACCCTTCACTATTAGTAACATGTCTAAGTAATTTAGCTCTCTGGGACCACTAGAAAAGAGAAAAAATGTATAGTTACTTGAATATTTACACGGTCAAGTATTCCTCCTAAATTTTCTATGGCAGTATTTCATTCATGCATAAGAAAGCTATAAGAACTAACATACAGACTACATTAAAACCAATTTTTAAAAACTTTTATAATAAATACAATTGTAAAAGTTAAGAAAATGAAATTTAAGCCTTAGAATGAAAGAAGATATTTGTCACACATGTATCTTTCAAAGGAGACATATCCAAGATAAAATGAAAAAATTCTTCAAATCAATAGGAAATAGGCAGAGAACCTAATTTACAAAAAAGAAAGAAAGAAACTTATGAGTTGGGCAACTACAAAAGAGATTATCTAAACAATGTGATTTTTAAAGGTTTTCAAACTCATTAAATATGGGGAAATGCAAATTAAAACCACAATTAGTTGTCAATACATACACACAGAGACTGCAATGGCTTAAATGTAAAAAGCCACCAATATACCAAGAATATACCAAGAACATGGAGAACATATGGAGCAACTGGTCTACCAGGTATTCTAGTGGGAATGTCAAATAATACTATCACTTTCAAGACTCTTTGACAACTTAATAAAACCAAACTCCTACTAATACTACAACTCATCAATTTAATTCCTATGAATATACACTACGGAAGTCTGTAAATATGTTCACTAAAAGAAATTTCATAATATGTTTATACATAACACCCCGACTTAGGAGCAACCCTCATGTTCATCAGCCACAGAATGAAGATGGCACCTTTGATATATCCATATAATTAAATACTACATATATACTGTATGATTCCACTTATATGAAGTTTAGCATCAAAATAGTGGTTACAATAAACAACTGAAATGTCCATCAATGGATAAATGAATAATCAAAATGTAGTAAATTCATGCAATAAGAGAATATTATTTACTCATTAAAAAAATAATGTACCGATACATGCTGTAACATGGATAAAACTGGAAGACATGCTAAATGAAATAAACTAGTCACAAAAGACCACATATCATGTGAATATGATTTAACTTTTAAGAAATGTCCACAACTAGCAAATCCATAGAGACAGAGAGTAGATTAGTTCTTTCCAAGGACTTGGGGGAGGGGATAATAGAAAGTTATTGCTAATGTGGCTGAAGTTTATTTTCCAAGTGATGAAAATGTTCTGGAGGCTGGTGATGGGTACACAATATTGTTAATCTACTAAAAACTACTGAATTGTACATTTTTAAATGGTGAAATGTATATGTGAATTATATCTCAATTTTTAAAACTGATTACTTCAGAGTGGGGAAAGTGAAATATGCATATAAAAGTGAAAGTGTACCACAGCTTTCTTATCCATTCATCTGCTGATGGACATCTAGGTTGCTTCCATGTCCTGGCTATTATAAACAGTGCCGCAATGAACATTGGGGTACACGTGTCTCTTTCAATTCTGGTTTCCTTGGTGTGTATGCCCAGCAGTGGGATCGCTGGATCACAAGGGATTTCTATTTGCAATTTTTTAAGGAATCTCCACACTGTTCTCCATAGTGGCTGTACTAATTTGCATTCCCACCAACAGTGTAAGAGGGTTCCCTTTTCTCCACACCCTCTCCAGCATTTATTGCTTGTTGACTTTTGGATCGCAGCCATTCTGACTGGTGTGAAATGGTACCTCATTGTGGTTTTGATTTGCATTTCTCTGATAATGAGTGATGTTGAGCATCTTTTCATGTGTTTGTTAGCCATTATCCACACCCTCTCCAGCATTTATTGCTTGTTGACTTTTGGATCGCAGCCATTCTGACTGGTGTGAAATGGTACCTCATTGTGGTTTTGATTTGCATTTCACTGATAATGAGTGATGTAGCTCAACTCCAGAAAAATAAATGACCCAATCAAAAAATGGGCCAAAGAACTAAATAGACATTTCTCTTCTATGTATTCTTACCACCTCTTCTTAATATCTTCTGCTTCTGTTAAGTTCATACCATTTCTGTCCTTTATTGAGCCCATCTTTGTATGAAATATTCCCTTGGTATCTCTAACTTTCTTGAAGAGATCTCTAGTCTTTTCCATTCTACCGTTTTCCTCTATTTCCTTGGAATGATCACTTAGGAAGTCTTTCTCATCTCTTCTTGCTCTTCTTTGGAACTCTGCATTCAGATGGATATATCTTTCCTTTTCTCCTTTGCCTTTCTCTTCTCTTCTTTTCTCAGCTATTTCCAAGGCCTCCTCAGACAAGCAGTTTGCCTTTGGCATTTCTTTTTCTTGGGGATAGTTTTGATCACTGCCTCCTGTACAATGTTACAAACCTACGTCCATAGTTCTTCAGGCACTCTGTCTATCAGATCTAATCCCTTAAATCTATTTCTCACTTTCACTGTATAATCATAAGGGATTTGATTTAGGTCATACCTGAATGGTCTAGTTGTTTTCCCTATTTTCTTCAATTTAAGTCTGAATTTGGTGATAAGGAGTTTATGATCTGAGCCACAGTCAGCTCCTGGTCCTGTTTTTGCTTACGGTATAGAGCTTCTCCATCTTCAACTGCAAAGAATATAATCATTCTGAAATTGGTATTGACTATCTGGTAATGTCCATGTGTAGAGTCATCTCTTGTGCTTTTGGAAGAGGGTGTTTGCTGTGACCAATGCATTCTTGGCAAAATTCTGGGAGCCTTTGTCTTGCTTCGTTTTGTACCCTAAGGCCAAACTTGCCTGTTACTCCAGGAATGTCTTGACTTCCTACTTTTGCATTCCAGTCCCTAGTGATGAAAAGGATATCTTATTTTGGTGTTAGTCNGTCCATGTGTAGAGTCATCTCTTGTGCTTTTGGAAGAGGGTGTTTGCTGTGACCAATGCATTCTTGGCAAAATTCTGGGAGCCTTTGTCTTGCTTCGTTTTGTACCCTAAGGCCAAACTTGCCTGTTACTCCAGGAATGTCTTGACTTCCTACTTTTGCATTCCAGTCCCTAGTGATGAAAAGGAATCTTATTTTGGTGTTAGTCCTAGAAGGTCTTATAAGTCATCATAGAACCATTCAACTTCAGCTTCTTTGGCATTACTGATTGGGGCATAGACTTGGATTACCATGATATTGAATGGTTTGCCCTGGAAATGAACAGAGATCATTCTGTCATTTTTGAGATTGCACCCAAGTACTGCGTTTTGGACTCTTTTGTTGACTGTGAGAGCTACTCCATCTCTTCTAAGGGAATTCTTGCCCACAGTAGTAGATATAATGGTCATCTTAATTAAATTCTCCCATTCCAGTCCTTTTTAGTTCTCTGTTTCTTAAAATGTTGATATACCATCTCCTGTTTGACCATTTCCAATTTACCCTGATTCATGGGTCCAGGTTCCCATGCAATATTGTTCTTTACAGCATCAGACTTTACTTCCATCACCAGTCATATCCACAACTGGGCATTGTTTTCACTTTGGTTCAGCCTCTTCATTCTCTCTGGAGCTATTTCTCCACTCCTTCCAAGACATATTGGGCACCTACTAACTGGGGGAGTTCATCTTTCAGTGTCATATATTTTTGCCTTTTCATACCATTCATGGAGTTCTCAAGGCAAGAATACTGAAGTGGTTTGCCATTCCTTTCTCCCTTATTTAATAAGAAGTACAAATATAGAGAGTTTAAGCAAGCTCTGGGAGCTGGTGATAGACAGGGAAGCCTGGGGTGCTGCAGTCCATGGGGTCACAAAGAGTCAGACATGACTGAGCGACTGAAGTGAACTGAACAGATAGATATAGAGAGACAAGTATTGGTCTGGCAGTTCAACAATATCACAAAGACCCATACATGTTCCATCCATCTTATCAACCATTATCAGCATGTTAATATTTTTACATGATTCTAGGCATCATGACCACATTCAAAGGCAGGAAGAAATTCACAGCCAGACTACTCTCTCCTTTTTTAAGGGAGCTGGTGATAGACAGGGAAGCCTGGGGTGCTGCAGTCCATGGGGTCACAAAGAGTCAGACATGACTGAGCGACTGAAGTGAACTGAACAGATAGATATAGAGAGACAAGTATTGGTCTGGCAGTTCAACAATATCACAAAGACCCATACATGTTCCATCCATCTTATCAACCATTATCAGCATGTTAATATTTTTACATGATTCTAGGCATCATGACCACATTCAAAGGCAGGAAGAAATTCACAGCCAGACTACTCTCTCCTTTTTTAACTTTGTCTGACACACAGTGAATTCGCTTTGTGTATCTCTGGGTAGAACTGGGTCAGATAACCCTCCTAATGAAAAAAGTCTGGGAAATTGAGTTTGTGGCAAAGAACATTACTGTCATTATTGGCTTAGACAATGGCATGCTGCTCCACAACAAATTCAGAATTATATAAGAAGGGAAGAAACTGTTGTTACATACTGTCTGCCATGCATATAATTATACAGCCAGTCCTTCACTGAAGTAACAGAAAGCTGAATGTGATGTTTCCACAAAATTCCCTAACTGCTAACAACATAGTTTTCCACACTTTTGTCCATCCATTTAATCAATCCTTTTAAGGTTATGTTGCAAATATAGCCTGGGATATGTATATTATTTCCTGCATTCTGCCTGATTCAATCATTTCAGTTTTCCTGATATTGGTAATTCCCTCAGAAACATGCAGGTGAACAAGTAACTAAAATTCCCTTTCAGATCTTAGAAAAGAAAGAAAGATGGCTTTTACTAACAGTATGTTACATGACTTTATATGAAAGGACAGCACTGAGATAGAAGAAATTAGACCATACCTGTGTGGCATGCAGATAGCAACAACTGTGCTATCAGAAGCTAAGATAGCCCTAAGACTTTCCAGAACTAAAGATGAATTGTTCCTGCTACCTCCAGAGCTAGAGAAAGTTGTTAGCAATCCTAGCAGCATTCAAGGGGATAGTAGCTAATCTGGGCAGTAGCCCCCAAAGCTCAATAGAAAAGCAATTTCGAAGAAGCCTCCTTCAACACTATAGGACTTCTCTTAAAACTAAAAGGGTCCAAGGAAGCACCTGGACAACTTTAGGCTTCCATACTTCCATGCTTCCTTGAAGAGTCACTGGTTTAAAAGAAACCAACCCATCTCCCATAGCCTGGAGGTGCTCCTCCAAAAAGAAGAAGTGAGAGGGTAGAAGAAATGAAAATGTTGAGCAACAGAGACAAGAGAGGACTCAAGGCAGAAGTTTGTCAACACTGTGAAATATTACAGGATGGTGTGAAAAAGAGTGATGCCAAAGAAAAAGCTATTTAACAATTCAACTTTTTAGAGGGAAATTTCTATATAGTAGTAGAGGCTGACATCAAGACCAAAGAATAGAATGGGAAGTGAAGAAAGGAGAGAGCTTGTGGAGACTACTTTTTCTAACTCTTCTGGTCAAGACCAGAGAAAATAGAGTGGTTATCACTGGCAAAAAGGAGAACATGAAATGAAGACTTTCCTGGGCTCCAATCACAGAGAGCTCAGCCAGGTGTTTGGTTCTCTTCTAAGTATTTTAAATATATAAATTACCATCAGACATTCATTCTTAGTAACCATCATCTGGTAAATTACTTTGTAGACAGTTGAACATGGCAGAAATGCTTCATTAGATTTAATTGCTTCAGGAATTGCTCATTTAATTGCTTACAGGAAGTAACATGAAATATCCCTTTTTAGTTTCTCAAAGGCAAAAAAAAACATGTATGTGAAGCAAAAGTAAAGTAAACATATAGAGATTCCCTAGAGGAAATGAATGGTTCAAAAGTCAGATGACTATATCAGGAGTGATGTTGACTTAAGAGATAAACAAGAAAACTGTATTAGCGTGGCTTTTCTTTCCTCTGAGCTGCAGTGCTCTATCCCATGAGAACATTAAATGAATTATCACAGCACAAGGGCTTCTCCTGTCCTGAATATTCATTGGAAGGACTGATGCTGAAGCTGAAACTCCGATACTTTGGCTTCCTGATGCAAAGTACTGACTCACTGGAAAAGACCCTGATGCTAGGAAAGATTGAAGGTGGGAGGAGAAGGAGACAACAGAGGATGAGATGGTTGGATGGCATCAGCAACTCAATGGACATTAATTGAGTAAGCTCCGGGGGTTGGTGATGGACAAGAAAGCCTGGCATGCTGCAGTGATTGGGGTCACAAAGAGTCAGACATGATTGAGCAACTGAACTGAATTGAAGGGCTTCTCATTTATTGCAGCACTTCTCTACCATTGTAGAGGTTTTGTTTTGTCTTGTTTTCCAAAATAATGATCTGCCTGCTGTCCATCAAATGATTCAGTGGTTCTTATCAATGTTTAAAGCCAAAGTCTTTGAAGCTACTGCAGGGGCCTATAGTATTTTACCTGCTCTAAGCTCATCTTCATCTCAGTCAGTAGGTTCAGAGAACCAGCGCTGCATGGGTTACTTGCCAGGTACCTAAGTCTTAAGTATCATGTCCAAGTCAAATTCCTCTTTGCTTCCCAGCTTTCTGAACTACCCTTTCTCCTTGGTCTTCAAAAGTATGGAGAAACTACAGACAATCATGCAGATAATGACACTGCATTTCTTTCTTAGAAAACACAGCCCAGTCACTAAATGCTACTGGAAAAAATACATTGTTTGCAACTCCTAGTATAGCAAATGCTCAATAAGCAATTGCTAAAATAAAACTGCATTGTCAAAGACAAATACGCAAAGGCTGTCTCTTCTTCCATTAGCTTGTTTCTCTGGATACCCAAAAAGCCTATTACTGTCTATATCACTTTATTATGTCTTATTTGGTAACAAAACTCTGATACAGATCTGCAAAAAAAGATATCCAGGAATAACTAGCAACAGCCACCAAAACTGCCATGCAGAACCTTAAGCTTTTGGCAAGACATTGTATAACCATCTTTTCTTAGCTTGGCAGATGGTGGTTACATATTGACTGAGGGCAAGCAGCTGGTTGAAAGAGCAAGCTCTAGATTCAGGCTGCCTGAGTTTGTATCACATCTCTACCACTTACTTTATGGCTTTGGGCAAACTAACATTTACTAGCCTCAGTTTCAGAGAAGGCAATGGCAACCCACTCCAGTACTATTGCCTGGAAAATCCCATGGACAGAGGAGCCTGGTAGGCTGCAGTCCATGAAGTCGCTAAGAGTTGGACACACTGAGCGACTTCACTTTCACTCTTCACTTTCATGCATTGGAGAAGGAAATGGCAACCCACTCCAGTGTTCTTGCCTGGAGAATCCCAGGGACATGGGAGCCTGATGGGCTGCCGTCTCTGGGGTCACACAGAGTCAGACATGACTGAAGCGACTTAGCAGCAGCAGCAGCAGCCTCAATTTACTAGCCTGTTTCAGAGAAGGCAGTGGCACCCCACTCCAGTACTCTTGCCTGGAAAATCCCATGGACGGAGGAGCCTGGTGGCCTGCAGTCCATGGCGTCGCTAAGAGTCGGACACGACTGAGCGACTTCACTTTCACTCTTCACTTTCATGCACTGGAGAAGGAAATGGCAACCCACCCAGTGTTCTTGCCTGGAGAATCCCAGGGACAGGGGAGCCTCATGGGCTGCCCTCTATGGGGTCGCACAGAGTCCGACACGACTCAAGCAACTTAGCAGCAGCAGCAGCCTCAGTTTATTCATTTGAAATATGGATAATACCTCCCATAAAAGAATGTTATAAAAATTAGAGAAGATCTTAAGGGAATACCTAGCACATAGTAAAGTTTTAAAATTGTTGTTTACTTATTATTAATAGGAAAATACTTTTTTCCCATTATTTTAGTAATTTATTTTTGGCACCTTCCTTTAAGAACTTAGCCTTTACATTCAGTCCCAATTTAGACTTGCCCTTGAAGGAAATTTTAAAAATCAAATTTGGCTTCTCTCAACAACAAAAAAACTAATAAAAGGAGAAATTATCAAAGACAGTCCTTTTCTGGTTGGCTCACAGTTTTTCTTTAAATCAACAATAAAGTAAAACATTTGGTCCATGTATTTTGGATCACAATATCCTGGATTTAATTAGCTTTGGGTTACAATGGCAGCAGCAAGTTAGAAATTGGACGAAAAGAAACATTTAAGAAAGAGAATAGTTTCTCTTTTTTGAAACAGGGCACTCAAAGCCAGGATACTGGGACAACCCTGAGGGATGGGATGGGAGGGAGGTGGAAGGGGAGTTCAGGGTAGGGAACACATGTATACCCATGGCCAATTCATGTCAATGTATGACAAAAACCACTACAATACTGTAAAGTAATTAGCCTCCAATTAAAATAAATTAATTAATTTTTAATAAAATAAATAATTTAAAAAGAGAGAGAGAATATTTCCTCTTTTCTAAATGCCACTCATGGATATTTGACATTCACATTTCATATTAATTCTGATTTGCAGAGAAGTTTGGAATTTTAAAAGCACTTAATTATGCAAGATTTTATTTTTTTTAATATCCACAAAAATCCCTGTAAAACAGAAAATAAACTATCATTTATCCTTTTATAGATAAGGAATTTGAGGCTCTGGAAGGCAAGTTTTCATCCATGGTCATACCATAATTAATGGTTGGACATGGACTGGAACTAAAGCTTTCTGTTCTATTACTGGTGCCCTTTGAAATATTCTAAACTTCTTCCAAAACACAGTGATAAATTAATAATAATAATAGATTCACTAATCCTTTAAGTAAAAAAATTTTTGAAATGTTGAGGCAGTTAAACAATAGTGACCAAATCAATGGATGCTCTTAGGTAAAATCCTATGTCATTTACTGAAGGAGCCTTGAGTTAGTTTACTAAGGAAATACACATCCCAAAGATGCCTATCACCCTTCTGTGTAGAGTTCAATGTATTAAAGTCATGTCCGACTCCTTGCAACCCCATGGCCTGTAGACCACCAGGCTCCTCTGCCCATGGAATTCTCCAGGCAAGAATACCAGGTGGCCATTCCCTTATCCAGGGAATCCTCCTGACCCAGGGAATCAAACCCTGGTTTCCTGCACGGCAGGCAGATTCTTTACCATCTGAGCCACCAGCGAAGGCCACCTTAAAGAGCACAACCTAATAAGTTAACTTTTGTGAGTACTTACTATGAACCAGAAAAATACAAAAACTAAAGCAGAGTGATTATATCAATTTCTGAAGTTCAAGGGCTAGTAGAGGTAATAGAACCCAGACTGGATCATCACCATCATCATTATCATCATCTAAATGTATTTAGATCTCTAAATGTAGTTCAGAGATAAGAATAACTCCCCAAGGTCACAGAGCTCAGAAGCAAACCAGCCAGGGTTTCACATGGTACTACTATATTTTCTTCTACTTTCGAATCATAGCAATAGGTCTTATTTTTTGAATATTATCTACAAATGACAAGTACAATTTAGACTATGGTTTCTAAAGGAATTCTCTCTTTGATCTCTTTCAATAAGAATAATAAAAATATCCCACACTGCTAACTCCGAATAGAATTCTATCTTTTAACAGGTTGTTCTTCAAGATGAATTCATGCTAGTGACATATTTTATAATGAAGTGTAAGGATGAAGTCATTATTTATTGGTTGATCCTGATGCCCTAACTGTTATCTTCCACTTTAGAATGACAGGCTCTAAATTATATAGTCAATAAATGTCATAGAGGTTGTTATAATTATATATTACAGACATCAATGTCTGATTTTGGGCCCTTCTGGTGGTTAGCTGAATATCTAGACAGCACCAAACAAGTGAAAACAGCATTTATCTATGAAAGGCCTCTTACTCTGAAGAGCTGTAATTCTCTTTGTTATTGTTTACCAACTCTATTAAAGTCATTAAACATGGCTTCAGCACTAAGGATACAGAAGTGGTTGCCGTTGTCCCAGTGGGAAAATAGAAAGCCTGTTGCAAAACATGGTGAGCACTCGATAGATATCAACTTAATTTTTTTTAGGAATACTTATGATACCCATGCTGCTTTGTACCAGAGATTATGCTGAACACAATCTACACCTACACTATAAAGTATAGGTTCCAAGTTAGATGCGTGAAGTAGGGATGGGGTTTCAAAACATCACTTTGTCAGTTTCTTAATTTTGTGCTTATCTCATTCCCAGATATACAATAAACAGAAAACAAAAGAACCAGAGATACAGAAGCAAAAAACTATCCAAAGTTGTCCTATTCACACTCAAAACAGGAAACCATAAAACATAAAGAATATTCTTAGTCTCATTTTAACCATAAGCAAATCTGAATGATCTGAGGAGTGACTTGACTATACATAAACACTGGATGCTCATCTGAGACACCAGATTTCTCTTGACATTTCCAAGATAGAAGTGACACAGCTGTGGATGTGAAATCCATAGTTCTGGAAGTAAAAAAAATAGGCAATAATCACGGTGTTTGAGAAAAAGAAGTGAGGCTCTTTTTTTTTTTTTTCACTAAGTCTATTTGATCACTTGTTTTGGCCTCATCGCTTTGCAACTTTTTTGTTTTTTGTTTTTTGTTTTAGTTTAAGAACAAAAGGAAACTTCAAAAAGGCAGCATATCTCTTGGAGTCATGTTGGGACAAGAGGAGGAATAACTGAAGATTGGCAAGTGAGGAGAGGAGGCATTCCAGGGAGTGAGCTGCAAGCCTCAAACTGAGGGAATACAGGGCTTCTAAGTCTTCTAGAGACAACACAGCTTGAAGCCTGCTGTTCCTTGACCTGTAAGAGCAGAAGCTGTTTGATCCTTGAAGTCTGAAGGTGAGTGTGTATATGGCTGTACTACACTACCAGAGATGCCCAGTACTAAAGAAAGGGAGACAAGCTGCCCATGCAACAAGACTGGGAACACAGCAAGAGCTCTTGGGAGAAGAAAGATTTTTTTTTTTTAAGATTTTTTAAAAGTTGCATGAAAATGTCAACAGAAAGGGGACTTTGCTTCTTTGGCTCTGTGTGATCACCCTCAGCTAATTATGTTAAACATCAGAGATCAAACATCTTCCCTGCATACCCATTAGAGAGGGGTCTGAGAACATAACTGATAGGATATTTACAAGGCTGAATCTCCAAAGTAGCTTCAAAGGGAATTGTAAGTAAGATGTGTGAACATCAGGAGAAATCAGTGCTGTATGTACAAAGGAAATGTTCAACAGTAGCTCAGTATCTGTTCTTTTGTATATCTGTTCTAACAGGAGATTCATCAAAGCTTAATTGAAACTTACACAGTTACATGAGAGGATATGTTACATAAAAGAGTGGACAACCAGGATTTAGGTAGGATGCCCCAGTGTTCCTTGGTCAGTGACAGCTTGTTCTTTAGAAAAGGAATTTAAAATTCTGCTTATTCTCCTGCTTTTTCTTCTCCCTCCTAATTATTAAACTAAACTCCCAGACACTGAGGTAACATTATTTTGATTAACTTGGTATTAAACAAGTAAAATACTTAAACATCTCAAAGGAAACTTTTACCCCATAAACACTCTTGTTAACCAAGATCAATCACCAGTTGATAGACAACTCTTCCTTCACTCTCCAAATGGCAGGCAATATTCTTGGGCTTCCCTTGTGGCTCAGCTGGTAAAGAATCTATCTGCAATGAGGGAGACCTGGGTTCAACCCTGGGTTGGGAAGATCCCCTGGAGAAGGGAAAGGCTACCCACTCAATATTCTGGGCTGCCATTCTCCCAAATCATCCCTCTCTCTCCCTCTCCCACAGAGTCCAAAAGGCTATTCTATACATCTGTGTCTCTTTTGCTGTCTCGCGTACAGGTTTATCATTACCATCTTTCTAAATTCTATATATATGTGTAAGTATACTGTATTGGTGTTTCTCTTTCTGGGTTATTTCACTCTGTATAATCGGCTCCAGCTTCATCCACCTCATTAGAATTGATTCAAATGTATTCTTTTTAATGGCTGAGTAATACTCCATTGTGTATACGTACCACAGCTTTCTTATCCATTCATCTGCTGATGGACATCTAGGTTGCTTCCATGTCCTGGCTATTATAAATAGTGCTGTGAGGAACATTGGGGTACATGTGTCTCTTTCAATTCTGGTTTCCTCAGTGTGTATGCCAAGCAGTGGGATCGCTGGATCATAAGGCAGTTCTATTTGCAATTTTTTAAGAATCTCCACACTGTTCTCCATAATGGCTGTACTAATTTGCATTCCCACCAACAGTGTAAGAGGGTTCCCTTTTCTCCATACCCTCTCCAGCATTTACTGCTTGTTGACTTTTAGTGCAACATGTATGATATCACAAGTGAAATGAATCGCCGGTCTAGGTAGGATGCTTGGGACTGAGGCACGGAGATTATCCAGAGAGATGGTGTGGGCCGGGAGAGGGGAGGTGGGGGTCGGGATTGGGAGTTCATGTACACTCATGGCTGATTCATGTCAATGTATAGCAAAACGAATACAGTATTGTAAAGCAAAACAAACTAAAAAATAAAAATTAATTAAAAAAATAATAAAAAATAAAAACTAAAAAAACAAAAAAAAATTCTGGCCTGGAGAATTCCATGGATTGTATAGTCCATGGGGTCGCAAAGAGTCGGACATGACTGAGAGACTTTCACTTCACTTCACTTGAGACTAGAGGGACTTTTTGTCAGTGTTCTTCAGAATAAATTGTGCTGCTGACTGTATGCACTAAGCCTAACACTAGCTATGATCAGTACACTGGATTTATATCCTGAGCTCCTTCAGGTGCTAATTAATATTTGCAAAATGGAATTTTGTGATTAAATTTTTGTCACAAATGTGCTGTAAGAACCAACATTTGTAAAAGATTTTGAGCTTCACTGAAAAATAAGGGAGGTTAATAACATCTCTTTAAGTTCAGTTCAGTTGCTCATTTGTGCCCGACTCTTTGCGATCCCATGAATTGCAGCAGACGAGGCCTCCCTGTCCATCACCAACTCCCGGAGTCCACCCAAACCCATGTCCATTGAGTCGGTAATGCCATCCAATCGTCTCATCCTCTGTCGTCCCCTTCTCCTCTTGCCCTCAATCTTTCCCATCATCAGGGTCTTTACAAATGAGTCAGCTCTTCACATGAGGTGGCCGAAGTATTGGAGCTTCAGCTTCAACATCAGTCCTTCCAATGAACGCCCAGGACTGATCTCCCTTAGGATGGACTGGTTGGATCTCTTTGAAGTCCAAGGGACTCTCAAGAGTCTTCAACACCACAGTTCAAAAGCATCAGTTCTTCTGCGCTCAGCTTTCTTTATAGTCCAGCTCTCACATCTATACATGACTACTGGAAAAACCATAGCCTTGACTAGATGGACCTTTGTTGACAAACTAATGTCTCTGCCTTTTAATATGCTGTCTAGGTTGGTCATAACTTTCCTTCCAAAGAGGAAGTGTCTTTTAATTTCATGGCTGCAATCACCATCTGCAGTGATTTTGGAGCCCAAAAAAATAAAGTCAGCCACTGTTTCCACTGTTTCCCCATCTATTTCCCATGAAGTGATGGGACCAGATGCCATGATCTTCGTTTTCTGAATGTTGGGGTTTAAGCCAACTTTTTCACTCTCCTCTTTCACTTTCAACAAGAGGCTGTTTAGTTCTTCTTCACTTTCTGACATAAGGGTGGTGTCATCTGCATATCTGAGGTTATTGATATTTCTCCCAGCAATCTTGATTCCAGCTTGTACTTCTTCCATCCCAGCATTTCTCATGATGTACATCTCTTTATCACCATGTAAAATTTGGGAAAGTTCTAGTCTAATGTAATTATATATTTTTGTAAAATATGTAAAATTAAAGTTTTAATTACTAAGATCAAATAAAAATTCATGTATCAAGGACTCATTTTTAAAAATGTTAAAAATAAAGTCTATAATACTGTATCATTATATGTAAAATATTGCATCTGATCTCCCCTTGGAAAGCTAGTTTTTTAAGAAAAATAGAGCTTATGAATATGAAATTTATGTCATAACAATGTAACTCCATAAATATGTTCATTGAAAAAATAGGTATCTTTAAAAAGCCAACAGAATGATATAGGAAATATTACAAGATAAATGAATATCAAAAAGAGAACTTAACCTAGCATATTTGTTTTAAATATTCACTTTTAAGTAATAGAAATCTTTAAACAATCTCAAAGGGTGAGAAATTTTACATTGTACCTTGAGCCAATATCTAGGACAATAATCAGGGACCCACTAAGTTATAGTTGTCATCATCATTTCCAGTAGTAACAAGTGTAATTTTCTGTGTCAACTTAACCAGGCCTCTCAGTATCCAGATGCTTGATTCAAACATTATTCTGGCTGCGTCTGTGAGGCATTTTGAGATGAGCTTAACATTTGAATTGGTGGACTGAGTAAAGCAAATGACCCTCCCTAATGTTGGTGGCCCTTGTTAAAAGCCTGAACAGAAAAAGAAAGACTGATCCTCCCTCAAATCAGAGGGAATTTCTCCTGTCTGACAGATGTTTCAGACACTGGTCTTCTTTTTCCTTTGGTCTTAGACTAAAACATCAGTTCTTGAGTTTCAAGTATGCTGGCTTCTAGACTGGCTTATAGACTTCTACACATTGGCCTTCCTGGGTCTCTAGCCTGCTGATCACAGATTTTGGGACTTAGCCTCCATAATCACCTGAGCCAGTTCCTTACTATATATTTTATAGGATATAGGTATAGATATAGATATATCCTATTCATTCTGTTTCTCCAGAGAATCTTGACTAACACACTAAGTGTAGCAAACAATGTTGTAATAAAAGAAACTCACTAAACCTGCACGTGACCCAAACTTCCTTTTTCTGAATAACTTCAAGGAAGTTAATATTTCTTAAAAACAGAATGGACTCCAATTCCTAATAACCAAATGAAACTATTTTTTTAAACACTGAAAACAAAATTTGTGTACAAGACCAAAAAAAAATCTCAAAAATTTTTATGAGTCAATAGAGTCAAAATAAACAGAGGAATGTACAAATGAGTTAACAAGATCTGAAATTCAGTCAATGATGTCTTATATTTAAAGAAAAAAGCTTTTTAGGTATTTTATCAAAGAATACAGTATTATACTGTTAATTTTAAAAAAAAAGTGGACTAAAAAGAAGACCAAAAAGAAACAGAAAGTTGTCAAAAGAAGAAAAAAAAAATCTGAAAAGACAAAAATTCCCACTTGTCTATTTACCATAAAAAACTGAAAAGAGAGGAGACTTTGACCAAAAGCAACTCAATGCCTTCTTGATATTCTTTCAATATTTGAGGTGTTTATAGAAAACTGGAGCATTTTCTTCTCATTGAATTCATATTCATATCTCAACATCTTTTAAATCACCACCTATTTCAAATTTCCAACAGATTTTTTTCAATTCAAAACATTCTAGAAAGTATAGTCATTCAGCATCTGTTAATAGAATTTGTTATAGACCATTTTATCAAATATTTGTGCATGTGTGCTGAATTGCTACAGTTGTATCCAACTCTTTGCAACGCTATGGACCATTGCCCACCAGCCTCCTCTGTTCATGGGATTCTCCAGGAAAGAATACTGGAGTGGGTTGTCATTTCCTCTTCCAGGGGATCTTCCTTATCCAAGGATCAAACCCATGTGTCTTACATCTTCTGCAGTGGCAGGCAGGTTCTTTACCACTGGCACCACCTCAGAAGCCATTTGAAGGTTCCTCTCTATTGGGAAAAAGACAAACCATTCAATAGAGTCCTGCCATATTTGAGGGGAAACAAATTTTGTTAACAAATCTTCAGTTGACTATACTTTGTGGAATAGTTTTAATCTATATCTCACATGAAATACAAAATAAATTCCTGATAAATTAAAGAGCAAAATATAGGGGTAGAAAATACAGAAATGTTTTTATAGTCTTCTAATGGACTAGGTAAAACCCCAAGCTAAGAAGTCATAAAGAGAAAAACTACTAGATTAGATTATATAAAATGCCAAATATCTGTGAGGCAAAAGCATTTATCTACTATATAATAAGCTGTAGTCTACAGTCCACATTCCCAACCCAGTTAATTAACAATGACTCTTTGTAGGAGATGTTATCATTGGCAACATTCTAGAAAATGTCTCAGTACAAGTACAAGACTCAAGCAGCAACATCAATCTTCACCCCATCTTCTCAGGCAGTAACTTCTCGCCTTGCTACTTGTTAATGCAGGGGCAGATTCAGGTTCTGTGTGCCTCATTGGACATATATATTTATTTATAAATTTATATATAAGATTTCATGAGAAGTAATGTCATATTAAAGATATAAAATTAGATACACAAGTTAATCTTTATTGAAAATGAGAAATCACAACTTCAAAATTTTTTAAATTTATATGCAATATAAAAATTAATGAAAAAAGAAAAATAATAGTATTTAATTAATTAGCTATACAATACTATGGGCTTCCCAGGTGCACTAGACGTAAACAATCCATCTGCCAATGCAAGAAATATAAGAGAAGTGGGTGTGATCCCTGGGAGGGGAAGATTCCCTGGAGGAGGCCATGGCAACCCACTCTAGTATTCTTGCCTGGAGAATCCCATGGGCAGAGGAACCTGGTGGGCTACAGTCCATGGGGTCACAAAGAGTCAGAAATGACTGAAGCAACTTAGCACACATATCCATACAATACTATATGTTTTCTACAGTTTTGCTTCCTAATCTTTGATCATTTTTAATGATAATTCTGTATTTGTTGTTATTGTTCAGTCACTAAGTTGTATCTGACTCTGTGACCACATGGACTACAGCAGGCTAGGTCTTCCCTTTTTTCCACTATCTCCCAGAGTTTGCTCAAACTCATTTCCATTAAGTCAGTGTTGCCATTCAACCATTTCATCCTCTGTCGACCTCCCCTCCCCCTCCCTCCTCTTCTCTCCTCTGTCTTTCCCAGCATCAGGGTATTTTCCAATGAATCCCTTCTTCACATTAGGTGGCCAAAATATTGGAGCTTCAGCTTCAGCATCAGTCTTTCCAATGACTATAAAGGACTGATCTCCTTAGGGTTGACTGGTTTGATCTTGCATTTCAAGGGACTGTCAAGAGTTTTCTCCAACACCACAGTTCAAAAGCATCAATTCTTTGGCACTCAGCCTTCTTTATGGTCCAACTGTCACATCCATACAAGACTACTGGAAAAACCATCGCTTTGAATATATGAACCTTTGTCAGCAAAGTGATGTCTCTGCTTTTTAATATGCTGTCTAGGTTTTTCATAGCTTTTCTTCCAAGGAGCAAATGTCTTTTAATTTCATGGCTGCAGTCATCATCTTCAGTGATTTTGGAGCCCAAGAAAATAAAATCTGTCACTGTTTCCACTTTTTCCCCATCTGTTTGATGTGAAGTAATAGGACTGGATGCCATGATCTTAGCTTTTTTAATGTTGTTTTAAGTCAGATTCTTAACTCTCTTCTTTCACCCTCACCAAGAGGCTCTTCACTTTCTGCCATTAGAGTGGTATCATCTGCCTGTTGGTGGCTGTTGATATTTCTCCCAGCAGCCTTGATTCAAGCTTGGGATTCTAATTGTGTACTACTACTTTCTAGAAAGGATAAAATGATAGTTCAGTCTTCCTCTTACAAAAGTCACTGGAAATTTGTTAGTAGATTTACAAATATTTTTTCTAGCTTCACAACAATAAGCACCAGAGAACACATTCACACCCACTTTGGTCATGAAACTGGATGAAGTAGGACTTTCCCTGTAAACCATTCCTATACCAAATGGCCTAACAGTAGCTTAACTATGTACGGAAGTAACTGAGAATTGTCTACAGCCTACTAAATCCAGACTAAGTGATGACCCATCTCAATTTCCCCTTAGCCAGATCCAAAAATATCCACAATAATCCCAAATTCACCTGACACGAGAAGAAATGGGATGGAGGGTAAATTGTGATGGAAAAAAGAGAACAGTTTAACTAATTGTGATTAAAGTGTCTTACATTGCAATTTTTATAAAAATATATAGCCATATAAAAGCATTACTAGAGTCCCTCCCAGAGCCTTCAGAGGTAGCCTTGCCGGGAGGGCTTGTGAAACTAAGGCTGTATTAGATTAACAGTAAATCCATCTCTAGTTTCTTCCCATGACAGGCAAGTGAACATGGAGTTGGAAGGATGAGAGGCAAATGAACTGTGGAAGCAGTGATTTTAAATTCACAAGTCAGCATACATCCTGGCCAGTTCTAGGTGAGTGGTGAGTGGAGACAGGGGTGGTTGTTGGTGTGAAGTAGAGAAGGGAATACAAGCAAAGTGAAACACATTAGAAGATATCACTCACTCAGAATAGGAGCCATGTGAGCACTGAATGGACTATACCATGCTGCAGACTCACATGTTCAGAACATGTACAATGAAGAAGTCTACTGAGAGGGAGAAAAGAGAGAGGAGGAACTTGGCACTGACTGAATACAGACATGATATCATTTAACTCTAACAACAATCCTGGAGAGTGGGTATTATTATGCCCATGTTCTGAAATAAACATCAGAATTTATCATAATAAAATTACATAACCGTCTCAAGGTCACAAACTAATAATTACTAACCACTGATCCCTCACTATCTTTGTGCCCCACTGCCCACCCTCATTAGGGCTTCCCTTGTGGCTCAGATGGTAAAGCGTCTGCCTACACTGCGGGAGACCCAGGTTTGAGCCCTGGGTCGGGAAGAACCTCTGGAGAAGGAAATGGCAACCCACTCCAGTACTCTTGCCTGGAAAGTCCCATAGACGGAGGAGCCCGGTAGGCTACAGTCCATGGGTTCACAAAGAGTCGGACACGACTGAGTGACTTCACTACACTTCACTGCCCACCCTCAATGGTAGTAAAGTATCTTTCATGCACCTCAGAAAATAAATGCCAGAACATAGGGACTTTTCAGTACAAAGTCACAGCCATTCAAATGGGTCAATGAAACTGACTAAATTAGCAGTTGGAGAAAATAAATTGAGTAATTTAGTCTATGATCAATCTTGTGTAAAGTCATTGAGGACAAATGAGAGAGGACATTCCAGAAAAATTGGCAGTTCAATAACAAGGCTGTTTGCAGCTTTCCATCAAACTTTCTACTTATTAATAAATGCTATTGAAGT
Source organism: Aepyceros melampus (assembly GCA_006408695.1). Taxonomy (NCBI): domain Eukaryota; kingdom Metazoa; phylum Chordata; class Mammalia; order Artiodactyla; family Bovidae; genus Aepyceros; species Aepyceros melampus. The sequence goes on along the minus strand of SJXQ01010866.1, from coordinate 12,356 downwards.
AATTATCTGTGCTAGATCACTGGAGACTGTGAGCCTGAAGCAAGAGGGCATTGAGTAAGAAGTGTCCATGTGCCTGACTGGGGGTTTGTCAGCAATTTCTCATAAAGTTCAGGTTCCAACCTAGAAAAATCCAAAGTGTAATTGGCAGGTGAAAATTAAGTCACTATAAATAAGAAATGGGCTACATAAATGAAAACTGGACAAAGTAAACGTATAAATGTCAAATAGATGAAAAGAAATAAATGAGAGATCTGTGAGGTGAGGTTGAAGGGTTAAAATGTCAGCATTTAGAAATCACAAAATTATTATATCATTCCTAATTAGAAAAGAGAGACAAGAATCAATAATGACTCATTTATATCTTAGATAACTTTTTCCTATTTTCTCCTTTTTGAAATAATACTTACAGTGATATAATTTCTAGAAGTGAGTTACACACGTATCTATATATATATTAATATCTTTCCAGAGCTTTCTCTTTTGTACATTACCAATATATAGTGATGTTGTAAAAGAGCTAAAAGCCAATATTTCAAAGGCAAATGATGAAGGGGGGAAATTAATGTTAGAATACTCAAAAATCAGATACAGAGGTAAATGGTAAATGAAATTGTATATTTCACTAATATAGGCATATAAAAGAAGATAGGTTTTGAAAGATTGAATTTCTTCATTCTGGAGAGAGAAAAAAATGATAGTTTTATTATACTTAGATGCTACGGAGTGGAGCTAAGTTTAGGACAAACATAAAACTACCTTTCAACTTTGAGAAGGTCATGTACACACTGGTATATTTAAAATGGGTAACGAACAAAAACCTACTGTATAGCACATGGAACTCTGCTCAATGTTATGTGCCAGCCTGGATGAGAGGGGGATTTGGGGGAGAGAATAGATACATGTGTGTGTATGACTGAGTCCCTTCGCTGTGCACCTGAAACTATCACAACATTGCTGCTGCTGCTGCTGCTGCTCTAAGTCGCTTCAGTCATTTCCAACTCCGTGCGACCCCATAGACGGCAGCCCACCAGGCTCCCCTATCCCTGGGGTTCTCCAGGCAAGAACACTGGAGTGGGCCAACATTTCCTTCTCCAATGCATTAAAGTGAAAAGTGAAAGTGAAGTTGCTCAGTCATGTTCAACTCTCAGGGATCCCATGGACTGCAGCCTACCAGGTTCCTCCATCCACGGGATTTTCCAGGCAAGAGCACTGGAGTGGGGTGCCATTGCCCTCTCCATTAATCGGCTATAAAAGGAAAGTTTTAGTCACTCAGTCATGTCTGACTCTTTGCAACCCCATGGACTGTAGGCCACAAGGCTCCTCTGTCCATGAAATTCTCCAGGCAAGAATACCAGAGTGGGTTGCTATTCCCCCTCCAAGGGATCTCACCTCGGTACAAAATATTCTTATACTGTTAAAATAATAATAATAAAATTTTAAAAAGCTACCATTCATTTGCTGTCTCAAGTACTGGACATGTAACAGATCTCAAGACTGGGCTGCTGAACCTCCTGTAAAGAATATCATATGCTTGGAGGAGGCAGTCCTAAGATGGCAGAGGAATAGGATGGGGAGACCACTTTCTCCCCCACAAATTCATCAAAAGAACATTTGAACGCTGAGTAAATTCCACAAAACAACTTCTGAATGCCTGAAAAGGCACCCAGGAAACCAGCCCATTGTCTTTGAAAGGAGGTAGGAAAAAATATAAAAGATAAAAAGAGAGACAAAAGAGGTAGGGACAAAGATCCATCCGGGGAAGGGAGTCTTAAAAAAGAGAGAAGTTTCCAAACGCCAGGAAACACTCTCACTGCCGAGTCTGTGGCAAGCCTTGAAACCTCAGAGGGCAACATAGCAGGGAGGAAAAATAGATAAATAATTAAAACCCACGTGCCCAACGGTAACTCCCAGCAAAGAAGCAGCGCAAATGCCTGCATCCGCCACTAGCAAGCAGGGGCTGGGCAGGAAGGCGCGGGCTGCATTGCCTAGAGTCAGGCTGGGCCTTGCCACGAGGGCAATCAGAGCGAACTAACTTGGGCTAGCAAACCAGACTGTGGGATGGCTACCACGCGAAAAGCCCTAACCTAAAACACTGCCAGGCCCACTCACAGAACAAAGGACTAACAAGAGCTACACGAAAAGCCCTAACCTAAGACACCACCAGGCCTGCTCACAGAACAAAGGACTGACTAGAGCTAGCCAGCTACGGACGGGCCCAGCCTCCACCAGAGACAGGCAGACGAGGGCAGCCAGAGCCGGAAGGGGGCAATCGCAGCCCCAGAGAGGCATCATCTACCAAACAGCAAGCAGGCTTCATTGCTAACCAAGACTTCTTGGGATTCTGGATGGTCGACATCCGCCTGAGAAGGTGTGCCAATTGTACACCCAGAAAACCGAGTAGGGACGGGGGAGGCAATAAGTCACAGAGATCACGCTTGCCAAACACCTGATCACCTGAGCTGCTCGGACCTGGGAAGAGCACAAAACACAGGCCCAACCAAGTCTGCACCTCTGAGTGCCTGAACCTGAGCGGCTTAGACCTGGGAAGTGCATACAACCCAGGGCCAGCCTCAGACAGTTCCCGGCAGAGCAACTTAGAGCCTAAGCAGTGTAGACAGGGAAAGCACACACGCCATGAGTAGGGGCAAACCCAGTGTGGCCAAGACACTGCGAGCACATCACATGCCAGTGTTATTTGTTTGCAGCTTCCCTCCCTCCCCACAGCGCGACTGAACAAATGAGCCTTAAAAAAGTGTCCACCACCGCCCCCTTGTGTCAGGGCAGAAACTGAAGAGACCAATGAACAGAAGAAGCTAAAACAGAGGGAACCTCCTTAGAAGTGACAGCTGCAATTAAAACCCTGTGGTTAGTACCAACTACATAGGAAGGGGCCTATAGATCTTGAGAAATATAAGCCAGACCAAGGAACTGTCCAAAAATGAACTGACCCCACACTGTCCACAACAACAGAGAAAGTCCTAGATATATTTTTACTATTTTTACTAACATTTTTAATTGTTTCTAATTTTAAAAAATGTAAGTCCTCTATTACTCCTTTAATTTTCATTTTTATAACCTAAGATTACATTGCAAAAAAAAAGACCTCATTTTTTAACTAAACTTCATATATATATATTTTATAATTTTTGTGACTTTGTTTTTTTTTTTTTCTTTAATATCATATTTTTGAGAATCCGACCTCTACTCTAGATTTTTAATCTTTCCTTTTTGGTATTTGTTATCAATTTTGCACCTTTAAGAACCCAATCTTCAGTACCCATTTTTACTTGGGAGTGAGATTACTGGTTTGACTGCTCTCTCCCCCTTTGGACTCTCCTTTTCTCCAGCAAGTCACCTCTATCTCCTCCCTCTCCATTCTCTTCTCTACCCAATTCTGTGAATCTTGTGTGTTCCAGACAGTGGAGAACACTTAGGGAACTGATTACTGGCTGGATCTGTCCCTCTCCTTTTGATTCCCCCCTTTATCCTCCTGGCCACCTCTGTCTCCTTCCTCCCTCTTCTCTTCTCTGTATAACTCCGTGAACACCTCTGAGCGGTCCATACTGTGGAGAGAATGTAAGGAAGTGATTACTGGCTAATTTGTTCTCTCCTCTTTTGATTCTCCCTCTTCTCCTCCTGGTCACCTCTATCTCCCTCCTCCCTCTTCTCTACTCCATGTAACTCTTTGAACCTCTCTGGGTGTCCCTCACTGTGAAGAAAGTTTTCATCTTTAACCTAGATGTTTTATCATTGGTGCTGTATAGATAGAGACGTCTTGAGGTTACTGTAAGAATAAGACTGAAAACCAGAGGCAGGAAGCTTAAGTCCAAATCCTGAGAACACTAGAGAACTCCTGAATCCAGGGAACATTAACCAACAGGAGCTCTNGCTTGCTCCTTCAATGGAAAGTTATGACCAATCTAGACAGCATATTAAAAAGCAGAGACATTGCTTTGCCAGCAAAGGTCCGTCTAGTCAAGGCTATGGTTTTTCCAGTGGTCCTGTATGGATGTGAGTTGAACTATAAAGAAAGCTGAACACCGAAGAATTGATGCTTTTGAACTGTGGTGTTGGAGAAGACTCTTGAGATTCCCTTGGACCACAAGGAGATCCAACCAGTCCATCCTAAAGGAGATCAGTCCTGGGTATTCACTGGTAGGACTGATGTTGAAGCTGAAACGCTAATACTTTGGCCACCTGATGAGAAGAACTGACTCATTGGAAAAGACCCTGATGCTGGAAAGATTGAGGGTGAAAGGAGGAGGGGATGACAGAGGATGAGATGGTTGGATGGCATCACCGTCTCAATGGACATGGGTTTTGGTGGACTCTGGGAGTTGGTGATGGACAGGGAGGCCTGGCGTGCTTCAGTTCATGGGGTCTCAAAGAGTCGGAGCAATTAAACTGAACTGAACTGAATAGTATGCGTGTTGTCATGGTGACTAAACTGTTCCAATGTTTTAGGACCAAAAATAAACTTTTCTTATTTATGTATGCTTTTTGTAAGTTTAAGAAATTCTGTCAAAGCTTACTAGTCTACCATATTCCAAAAACCAAATTATCATCTTTTTGATATAGCATGTTATGTTGATAATATTAAAAGGATTTTGGGGAAATTAACCCAAAATGAATTTTGATTTATGTATTACTTTCATTGATATTTGTCACCATTGTCTTCATTGCTGAGAAACCAGACATGTCAGTAATCAAACTTGCAATTTTCATCATCCAGTAAACAGCCATGAACACAAAAGTATGCTGCTGCTACTACTAAGTCACTTCAGTCGTGCCTGAGTCTGTGCAACCCCACAGATGGCAGCCCATCAGGCTGCCCTGTCCCTGGGATTCTCCAGGCAAGAACACTGGAGTGGGTTGCCATTTCCTTCTCCAATGCATGAAAGTGAAAAATGAAAGTGAAGTCGCTCAGTCGTGCCTGACTCTTAGCGACCTCATGGACTGCAGCCTATCAGGCTCCTCTGTCCATGGGAGTTTCCAGGCAAGAGTACTGGAGTGGGGTGCCATCAGAGTAAGTATAACTGCCCATGAAAAGAAGACTTGCAAGCATATGATATCTGCCTCAGAGGTCATTTGATTCTTTTTTTTTTAACCATATATTTAATTCAACGATCTTTTTCTAACCATTCAATATATGGAATATTTACTCCATATTGAATACTATGATTTTTGTATATTATGTTTTTGTTTTCATAGGCACCCCGTGAAGTAGGTACCACTATTGTTCATCTCCATTTCACAGATGATGTCACTTGATTCTGTAAGGAACTCTACCAGAGTCCCCGATCCTGCAAACATGATCAAGTTTCTGCCCATGGCAAATCAAAGACAGCAAATTATTAGCAATTTTGCAGGCAGTGCATGCTGACTATGAGGAAAAGCAATAGATGAGAGTAGAGCCAAAGAAACAGTCAAGAAACTAAAACATAATGATGAACATGTGGAAATGAAAACTGAAATCATAGTATAATCTATAAAATAGCAAATCTATCAAAATATGGACAGGATCTGTATTCTGAAAATTACAAGATGTTGATGAATAAAGTCAAAGAACATCTAAAGTAGCGGAGAGATATACAATATTAGTGAATTGGAAGACTCGACATATTGATAGTAATTAATTGGGTAATTCTCCCCAAATTTATCTATAACTTTAATGCAATTCCTATCAAAATTCCACCAAAGTTTCTTGACAGACATAAACAAGCTTATTCTTAAATGTAAACAGAAAAGTGTAATATCTAGAATAGCTAAGAGCACTGAAAAAGGAACAGGTAGTAGAAATCCCTCTATCTAGTGTTATGGCCGGAGAAGGCAATGGCACCCCACTCCAGTACTCTTGCCTGGAAAATCCCATGGGCGGAGGAGCCTGCTAGGCTGCAGTCCATGGGGTCGCTAAGAGTTGGACATGACTGAGTGACTTCACTTTTACTTCTCACTTTCATGCATTGGAGAAGGAAATGGCAACCCACTCCAGTGTTCTTGCCTAGAGAATCCCAGGGACGGGGGAGCCCGGTGGGCTACCGTCTATGGGGTCGCACAGAGTCGGACACGACTGAAGCGACTTAGCAGCAGCAGCAGCAGTGTTATGGCATATTCTATCGCTGCAGCAAAGAAGACAGCACAATACTAGCAATACAGTCTTTTCAACAAATGGTGCTGGAAAAATCGGACATACATTGGGGGAAAAAGCCAACTTCAATCTAAACGTTACATCTTACACAAAAGTTAACTCAAAATGCATCATGAACTTAAATATAAAATGCAAGACTATAAAACTTGAAGAGAATAAAAAAACAAACTACAAACTGGAAAAAAATACTTGCACATATCTAACAAGAGACACATATCTAAAATATATAAAAAGTATCAAAACGATGTTTAAAAAAAATCCATTTAGAAAAAAAGACATGAAAGATGTCTTACTAAAGAGATTATACAGATAAAAACTAAGCACTTGAAAGTATGTTCACCATGATTAGCCATTATGAAAACAGAAATGAAACCCACAATGTGGTATCATTGTACACCTAATATAAGAAATATGATGACCCCAAATGATGAGAAGATGCAAAGAAATTAGTTTATCCATATAATGCTGGTAAGTATACAAAATTGTATATCTACTCTGGCAGTTTCATACAAAACTAAAAATGTGCTTAACATATGACCTAGCAATTACACTCTGGGCATTTATGTCAGAAAAATGAAAATTAGTGTCCACTCAAAAACCTGCCCACCAATGTTTATAGTTTATTTGTAACAGCTCCAAATGGAAACAATGTAAATTTTCTTCAGTGGGTGAACAGTTGAACAAACTGTAGTAAATCTATGCCATAGCATCCATTCAGTAATGAAAAGGAACAAAACTAGCAATACATGCAAGAATTTAGATAGATCTCAAGGGAATTATGCATAATGAAAGAAGCTAACCTTACAAGTTTACATGGTTCTATTTATACAGCATTCTTGAAATGACAATATTAAAGTGCTGTAAACCACTAAATATTAGTGGTTGCCAGGATTTAGGAAGGTGCAGGAGAGGGAGGTGACTGTGGCAGTGAAAGGTGAGCCCAGTGGTGGAACTGCCCTGTACCTTGACTGTGGCGGTGGTTGCACGAATTTATGCTTGTGATAAAATTGTTTGTTGTAGAACCAGCACACACACACACACTCATACACAGAAATTAGTGTGTGTAAACTGGTGAAATTTCACTAAAGTTGATGATTCATATCAATGTCAACTTCCTGTTTATATGGTAAACTGCGTGAAAGGCAGATTCTATGTTATTTCTTACAACTGTGCGTGATCTACAATTATCTCAAAATAATTTTTTTAAATAAAGTTAAGAGTTTTGTTTTCAAAAAAACTAAGTTTTTTTCTCTCCCTTTCCAGGAAGGGACAACTATCCCTTCAAACATGAATATCATATAAAAAATGAATTGCCAGTCCAGGTTCGATGCAGGATACAGGATGCTTGGGGCTGGTGCACTAGGATGAACCAGAGGGATGGTACAGGGAGGGAGGTGGGAGGGGGGTTCAAGATGGGGAACAGATGTACACCCGTGGCAGATTCATGTTGATGTATGTATGGCAAAACCAATACAATATTGTAAAGTAATTAACCTCCAATTAAAATAAACAAATTTAAATTAAAAAAAACCAACCATTGTATCTAGAACATCAGCTAATAACAGAGTATTGCGTTTGGTGACATTAATACACTTTTATTAAGCATTACTTTTCATGAAGCCAAAAATACTTGAGAATGCCCCTCAGTAAGAGAACTGTCTGTATGCTCTGGATTTACATGAGCCAGCTTGGCTGGAAGATTAGCTTAATCTCATCAGAGACAACTACAGTTTGTCCCTCTGCCCGAGGGTAAACCCAATGCCAAACCTCTGACCTGAGCCATTAGTCTCCAGCACAAAGCCAAAGGCTTTAGCCAGAAAACACTTTGCTCTGGGAAATCAAGCTGTAATTTTGCAATTTATAACAGAGCTTTCTATAAAACACTCCAGTGTCATCTTCTTAAACGCCAAGACCCTTCAAAACTGTACTGAAAATCTCATTGAGACAAAGAATTGATTTGGATTTAGTGATGTTTTATATCTGAACAAAATCTTTATGCAATTATTTTGTTTTCATTTAGTGAATCCTTTAATGATATTAGCTTTGAAATTGTAACTAATCTAATAAACTGAGAAAGCAGTATCAAAGAAGTAAAGGGAATAACTCCTTCCCTAAATTGACAATTCTATCAGTTTGCTATTCCATTTGTTCATTGGTTGATGGTCACCTATGAATTCTAGAATGAATGATTTGTCTTTCAGATATAGACAAAAAAATATATACAGCCACTACCTTCAGAAGTTTCTAGTTTTCTGATTAAGATAGTTTAACAACAACAATAACTAAAACTAATGTATTTTATCAATGAAACATGAGTAACATTCTGGGAAAGTCCAAAGACCTGAGTGACTCAGAAGTTATCTTGCCCTGAATAGTCAGCACCCTTCAGCCTATTTTTGAAATCACAGTATCTAGTTAAGTAGGAAACAAAATATCCCTCTTCCAAGGTTCAAATATAGCTTGAAAGGGATTTCAATATTGTTTTCTTAGATTCAGTTGTTTTGCACTTTGAAAGAAATAGAAATTGACACCACTATTTTAATCCATATGAAAATGATACAAAGTAGATCTTATTTCCATTTTACAAAGTTGATAATAAATTCATGGTCTGGGTGACTTAAAGTCCCTTTGCTCTTTCTATAACATAGCATTTTCTTATATCTGTTGGCTATTTGTATGTCTTTTATGGAGAAATGTCTATTCATGACTTTTGCCTATTTTTTAATTGGGTTATTTGGTTTTCTCACTATTAAGTGTTGTGAATTCCTTATATATTTTGGATATTAATCTCTCATCAGATATAGGGTTTGCAAATATTTTTCTCCCATTCTATAAGTTGTCTTTTCACCTGTTATTTTCTTCCTTTGCTGTGCAGAGCCTTTTTCATTTGGTATAGTCCCATTTGTCTATTTTTTGCTTTTGTTGCCTGTGCTATTGGTTATATCCAAAAAATCACTGTGAAAATTTAAATATAAGACCCAAAACTCTAAATTTCTTGGAAGAAAACACAAGGGAACGCTTCTTGACATTGGTCTTAGCAATTTCTTAATTCATTTTGAGTTGATTTTGTTGATTTGGGGGGCTTCCCTGGTGGCTTAGAGGATAAACCATCTGCCTGCAATGAGGGAGACTCAGGTTAGATCCAAGATCAGGGTTCAATCCCTGGGTCAGGAAAATCCCCTGGAGAAGGAAATGGTAACCCACTCTAGTACTCTTGCCTGAAAAATCCCATGGACCAAGGAATCTGGTAGGCTACAGTCCATGGGGTCGCAAAGAGTTGGACATGACTGAGTGACTTTACTTTTTCAGGTAAGAAACCAATTTCATTCTTTTGCATGCAAATATCCATTTTCCAAACACCAGTTATTGAAAAGACTACCCTTTCCCCATTGTGAATTTTTAGCACCCTTATCAAAGATCAGTTGCCTATCTATGCAGCAATTCAATTCTGGGCTCTGTATCGTGTTCCTTGGTCTATATGTCTGTCTTTATGCGTGTACCACGTATTTTAATGACTGCAGATATTTTACGTATTTTGTTATCAGTTAAGTTTGATGTTTCCAGTTTTGTTCTTTCTCAAGATTGCTTTGGCTATTTGAGGTCCTTTGTGGTTTCATATGAAACTGTGGAAAAAAGAGGTCAAACTGAACTTTGTTTTCCCCATTAAGCCCAATAACATTTATAGTCTTGCCTTTCTCGCTCATGTATTAATACGTTGGTCGATCTCTGTCATATATAATGTCTCCTCATATGTTTGGAACTATTTTTTAGATTTATTAATTTGTGCCATTGTGGTGCTAGTGGTAAAAAAAAACCCATCTGCCAATGCAGAAGACTGAGAAATGGGTTTGATTCCTGGGTCGGGAATATCCCCAGGAGCAGGACTTGCAATCCACTCCAGTATTCTTGCCAGGAGAATCGCCATGGACAGAGGACCTGGCTAAACACAACTGAAGCAACTTAGCATGCACACACACCATTACCATATTTTAATTTGATCATCCCTATGACAAAATCACACTCCTAATTACTACACATTACTGCTCCTCACTGCAATGTTGCATCTGTCTCCACTACTCTAAAAAATCTGCTTCTATTATATCAAGTCCACCAATATGTTCTATGTTGAAAAATCCAAGCGGAATGTTTCACGTTTCATTTATATTTTAGAAGATTTCAAGATAGTCGTTCATTTTCTCTTTTGACTTCCATGAAATCAAATATTTCTGCTTTTGATCTAATATCACCAACCACTTTTCAATGTTCTTTCAGGCCTTTTCTCATTTTTTTCACCTAAATGTAGGAGCCTCTCAAAGCTTGATCTTATTCTCTTTTCTCTTTCTTAGCTACAGTGTCATTTTGAGTTATCACAGCTAAATGCTTATGGCATTTTATATATTAATGGCTTCCAAATTTATATGTCCTATAAACTTCAGAACTATACCTATTGATAAAATAAGCATTTACTGATCATATAACATGTACCAGTCACTATTCTAGGTGCTATAATTATTTAGCAATGAACACAAGACACAAAACCCCTTGCCTGTGTGAAATGTTTATTCTAATAGTGACGCAACAAATAAAGAAATGAACTATATATACGGTATTTAAGGTTGTGATAACTTCTTTGAAGAAAATTAAATAATAGAAGGGACCTAAATACTCTAAGGGTAGAGATGTTGCAATTTTAAATAGGATGGAACTCTGCAGTCTGACTAGAGATGTGGTCATCTTAAGCAGAGATCACCCGACTAAGACCTGAGGGCCAAATGTGGACTGCCACCCGTGTTTGGATGGCCAGTCAGCTAAGAATGGTTTTTACATTTTTAAGTGATTAGTGAAAAAAAGGAAAGTAATGTTTTATGACATGCAAAAATATATGAAATTCAAATTAATGTGACTAAAATAAGCTTTTATTGGGAAACAGCAATGTTCATTATTTGCATTTTCTCTGCGGCTCTTTCCACTCTACAGCTGCAAAGTTTAGTAGTTGAGACAAAGCCCACATGGCCCACAAACTCTAAACTTTGTACTTTCTTGTCCTTTCTATAAAAACTTTGCTGATTCCTATCTTAATCAATACATTCTATTGTTTGCAAACAAAAGATTTGCATAACAAAGTCCTCTTTGGGTCTAATGGCAGCAGAAAGTATTTTAGTGTTTAGGCAAATATGTTTTCTTCCTTTAATAGACATTATTTCTCTTTTTAAATTCAGCTTTCCAGAAAAACAAAATCTCAATAAGAGCAAGTTCAATAAAAGTTAGACTTCAGGTGGTTGGACACCTATATTGTGTGTAATCCTTTCCTTGTAAATGTATGTGGAAGTGTTTATGCATGCCTTATGTTGTCTTGTTTTATAGTTGTTTCAATTTTATGAGAAGTCTAATTTTGTGTGTGTGAAAATGTATCCATATATGAACAAACAAGGATACATCTGATACACTATTTTAAAAGGTTACCCTTAAGATTATAGTAACAAAACTGTCTAAACCTATTATGGAATTTGGAATTAAGGGGTTAAATTTGGAGTATGAGTACGTGTCCAAATTCATGAGGAGGTATAGTGCTCCTGGTGATGAAAATATTTTCTTAATTTATGTAATATATAATATACACTATAAAGAAAATATGTAGTATCATTTGAAAGACTTTTCTCAAATTTCTGTTTAAATAATTGTGCAGGAAGGTACAAAGTTATCTGGAAAATACACTTCTGTGAAATAACTCATGCTTTCACACTGACATTTTTATGTATCATTGCCAATAGCGAACAAAAGTATATTAAGATTAAGTGACATCAGGTCACATGTTTTATTAGTTAGAAAGTAAATGTCATATAATTAAGACAGGGTTTTCTATCAGATCTTCTGAATCTTCTATAATATACTTTAAAACTAAGCTATCAAAAAGGAAAAATTAGACTGGTTTTTTGTTCATTTGCTTGTTTATTTTGGTTTGTTTTGTTTTTGAATATCTTTTTGTCTTACTTTTGAACTTTTACAATAGCCCTCAAAATGTGAGATAAATGAAATTCTTCCTCTGTGAATTTGTAGGGAGATTTTACTATGAGAACTTTCTTAAAACCAATTAAAGATAAATCTATTATCAAATACATTAGCTCTAGTACTCTACTAAATTTTGATTACAGAATCAGGTCTTTTTTATTAGGTGTTCTACATAAGTAACAAGTTCGATGGCAGTACC